>OMNV01008996.1:0-25956 GCA_900303265.1 Brotula barbata
AAAATATGTTTACCATAAAAAAAACAACCAAAGGAAGCGTTGGTGGAAATAAATAAGACCTCATTGAAGCGGTTTGAATATATTTAAGATGGTAAAAATAAATGTCTTTTCGTTTGGAGGGATTTGAACCCCGAACTGCTGACTCGTGACTCCTGTTTTATTTTCCCCAGCCGCTCTCTGGGACTTCAACGCAGCAGTGAGAGGTGAACCTTTAACCTTTTTCTGCAGCCTTACTTACATGTATAGCCATAAAAACCATAAAATGTGGACTGGTTTGTGTTATGCTGTTATGTTGTTATAATAACTGAAAGTTTTTCTCGGTTATCAATTGAAATAAAGCAGATATATGAACAGACTGAACGGGGGAGGACACACAGACGATGAATACTTGAGACCTGATCCGGTTCAAGATCACAGACTCACACACTGTGCCTGGGGAGAGGAGCTCTGCAACGCTCTGATTCAGAAACGTATGACGTCATCCCATCACGGGCGTCCTGGGAGCTGCGTAACCAGCTGCGCTACAAGCCTTACAAGCCTCTGCGTAGTACTGTCTGCAATTATACCACAAATGTGCAATATACATCAGAGGGCTGGGTACTTTTACTGCATCTATAACTTGTCCACAAACGTCCCTGTCCTCTGTGTAACTCTCACCGGGAGCTTTGATTTCACTGCCCGTCTGAAGAGGACGGTGGAAAAACACCGACTTCCTCTCGCCTGTCCTTCTCACGACGACTTACTTTTTTTGGTACTTTATTTTATACCTCAATCTTTAGCATACATGAGCAGTACAACGTGGAGAAAAGGTGCAGTTCACTTTCTCCACATTTTGTCATCGAGTCTCATTCTAAAATGGTTTAAAATGCAGTTTTTCCTCTTCATCCTACACACAAAACAAAACACGACGAAGTGAAAACTAATTGGAGAAACTTTTGCAAATTTATTAAGATTTGAAAACTGAAGTTGTGTGTGTGAAACTCACTGGGTGGTGGTGTCCCTTCAGCAGCACTGAAACCAGACCCTCCAATAAGTGGACTTTGGTCTTTGGTCCGCCCCTCTTTACAGAATTGCTGTAATTCAGCCACATTGGAGGGTTTTCAAACTGAGGGACCTGTCTCAGCATCTGAGTGGGTTTCAAGTCAGGACTTTGACTCTGTCCCTCTAAAACCTTGACTGAGTTTCTCACTCTTGTGTTTTGCTGCGTAACCCAACTGTGTTTGAGTTCTGGATCATGGACTGATGAGGGGACAGTCTCCGTCAGGATTTACTGCTAGACGTCCTGAAGCAGCAGAACGTCCCCAGACCACCACCATGTTTGACTGTTGCTATGACAATGTGACAGTGGAACGCTGTGTTAGTGTCACCCCAGATAGAACTGGACCCAAGTCTTCAAAAAGTCCCTCTTTGAAGTCAACGGTCCACAGAACAGGGTCCAGAAAGGCCTTCATGTTCCTCTTGGTCAGCAGTGGTCGGCCTCTCTCTTATGGTAGACTCAGGATCGATGTCCTAATCTGAACCCAGCTGGGCCTGCACCTCCTCAGATCTTTGTCTGGATTTTTGCCTCTTCCTCGAGATGTCGATGTGCTGTTGTCCTTTAACTTCAATAAATGAATGATCAATAAATGATCGTTAAAAACTACATTTTGTTTTCTTAACTTGTCTGTCACTTTATTTAGCTTGAACATCTCAAACATGTATGACAAATATGCATTAAAAGGAGAAATCAGGGAGGGAGAAAAGGCTTTCACAGCACTGGTCTGAGGATTTTTGTTTTTCTACGTAGATTTTATTGAAGTTGTGTGAAGTTTGATGAAGTTTGATGAGGAAAAAGACTCGATGTGGTGATTGAATCAGGGGCAACTGGACTGGATGAAGATACCTGAGGACTTTTCGAGGGGCTTCTTCAGTTCTAATTGATTGACAGCACTCCCAGGTATTTGACCCCTGTGGGGTCATTGTCGAGGTCATGTGTACTACTTGACGCGTTAGCACTCCTGCCTGTTGTTATGTGTCCACGGAGTCTTCTGAGGTGGTTACGTCTCCTGGGATGGGATGAAAGGTTCATTGTAGGTGTGGTGGTTCAGAGATGCTTTCACTCCTCTTCTGTCCTGTCTAGATATCATTTTTTTGTGTGTCATTTTTGTGATCATAATATTCAAAATTATATCAATAATCTAAGACTGAATGATTTATTACTGATTTTACAACTTGGCAAAATATACAACATAGTTAGAAATTGTTAAGGAATGCACAAAGCGTTTCCCTTCAAAGTAGAAAAAAAATAGTACCTCAAATTTAAATAGCAAACAATATCCTGATTATTAAGGGCCGATGTGGCTTAGGTGTTAAGGTGATCGCCTAGTGATCGAAGGGTTGCCGGTTTGATCCTTGGCTCCACCATGTCGAAGGTCCCTGAGCAAGACCCGAACCCCAAATTGCTCTCGACAAGCAAGTGGGCCTTGCATGGTTACCTCGGCTGTCGGTGTATGAATGGGTGAATGTGAGGCAAACATTGTAAAAGCATTTTTAGTGGTCTCAGACTAGAAAAGGGCTATAGAAATACAGTCCATTCAACATTTACCATTTATTAAGTCAGTGTCTCATGTTAGACTTGAGTGTGTACAGCATCTGCAGCAAATAAGATGAGCTGTCATTATACATGTAAACAGTAACTCATTCCAATGTGGAGGCTTCTGTCCTCTTTGATGCACACATCACAGTCTAAAAAGTCCAAGTTATTGTTCCTGATGTCCTCCCGTGTGAATCTGATGTTCCTGTCCAGTGAGTTGATGTGTTCCGTGAAAACGTAAGTTTCTCTGGGTCCAGTTTCACTCTGAACCCTCTTCACAAAGTACATGGAAATTTAAATATGGTGAGAAGTGTTAGGACTAGGATGGTCCATATATGTTTGACAATGTTGGAGGTCACTGAGTTGATGCCTTTGGGACTCTGGGGGAGCCCATACATGCATGCGATGGCATCTCCAGGATACAAGCCATGATTTTGTCCAGGATTGATGGTTGATGGTTTCCCTTTTCTGCAGCTGTGATTCTATGGCCCTTCTCTGGTCCATTGGTGGGTCTTGCCTCAGTACTTCATATGTATTAGTATCCCTGAGCAGTGTGAAACCCCTGTCATGGTAGTCTGAAGTGTTCAGACCGACATCCTCCTCTACCAGCTGGTAGGACGGTTCTAGTCCATACTCAGTGACGTCATGCCTTCCTTTCCTGGATGGAGAGTTTGGAAGTGCGCACACAATTTCAGAGCAGGTATGGAAATGTGGTTCTGGGTGCCAGTTGGTCTGTGTAGTTGGTTTATTCTTCAAAGGGGATTGTGGCAGCAGATAGTAGATCATAGTTGTCAGGCCATGTTAGGGGAATTCAAATATTCATGAAATCTATGTCTGACTACCGGGTACCTGCATACCTGCCTTTCTTAAGCATTTCTGCCTTTCTAAACCTTAATACTGAAAAGTGGTATGATTGAACAGAGCCTGAGATAGTAACACTACAATTTATTTTTTTTCACTTTTAAATTATAAATTTAAAAAAAATCAACATTTTGGTCACATCTGAACCTGGTGCAGCGATCATTTCCTTGGTCCAAACAGTGGTCCGTACCAGTTGGTTGAGGACTTTGGGTCGTGTTTTTCCGCTGTTTGGTCCCGGTGGAGAAAATCTGAATGCGAGCGCAAAGGATTCATGCTCTCAAATCATGGCGGTAAAATAATGCCATTGTCTGCTACTACTACAGCTACTAGACAGACAGACAGAAGGACGGACAGACAGAAAGACAGACAGACAGAGGGACGGACAGACGGACAGACAGACAGATAAATGACATGTTTTTCTCGGTTTTTCTGGCCGGGCCACTCAGGGGTTGCTTCTGGGCTGCATGTGGCCCCCGGGCCGCCCTTTGAGTATGCCTGTCTTAGACCAGAACTCAAATAATCAAACAAAGAACAACAATAATGTGTGTCAGAATATTTATTCATGTCATCAATTTAGAAGCCAATTGTAAATTACAAGGGTCAAAACACAGACAGAACCAAATAACAATGAAGAATAATGAAATATCTAAAAACAATAAAAAATGTTCCCAAATAACGCACTCAGAATGCTGCGTTAAAAAAACAATGTAAATTTAATGCATGGGGCTATTCTGAGTTCTGAGGCGAAAAGCTCTTTGTGACTTTTCTGACTTTTCCCTTCTCTCTTTGTGTCCTTTTTGAACCAGATACATTGCGATCCGTCTACACTGATCCTTTGTTCTTTCTAAACAAAAGCCACTTTTGATCTGAACAGTCTTGACCCATCACGAGACTGGTGAACCCAACCCTTTATCCTCTCAGAACAGAGGTGTGTCGTGTTGTTGTCTCTGCGATCACATGATCATTTCTGTCCCCCAGACTGAGAGCCACAAGCCCATCTGTGGCACTGTTAAGATGGTTGATGCGGTGCCCCCTAAAGTGTGAGAGTGTTATCTTCAGGCCATAGTTATGGTCAGCTGTTCTGAACTCCAAACTCAGGGTTTGTCTACTCAGAGTTCAGGGTTCGACTCAGGGTTTGTTACTGTGCAGGCTGAAACGGGGCCCTGACACATATACAAAAACCTATATTACTGTTTTCAAATGAGAACATTTGTTTCTGATTTGATAATTCAATTATCAACGCCACATTAGACAGATTTCTGTATTTCTCTGCTCAAGTTGTTGTCTTTTAGGACAGCCACATGTTCTTTGTAAGTTAAGCAGCTTTAAGGATGTAAATACGTAGCAGTCGGTGACTTATTAAACACAAATGGCATCAACCTTACAGCTTTTAGTGCTCTTTTGTAGCAGCTGACTCCAGTTTGTACCTGCATCAATCGCTGTTGGACCAAAGAACTGAAAATCCCCACTCACCCAGCCAGACGATGCTTAAAGAACGAGACTTAAAGTATCGCTCGTGTCAATCAACTGTGACACACAACACACAAACGTTTTAAAATAAAAGCCATTTTGGTAATTTCATTCTTGTTTTTTTAGCTTCGTAAATAAAATGGTGTGGTTTGTCTTTGACCACGTAGGCCGAACAGAGCCATCATGTGGGCTATACAATGTGTGATATATAGAGTAGGAACCAGGGCTGCTCAGCTCAGTTGTATGTTTTCCTCCTCTGCTTAAAACATGTAGGGAACCGTTTCAGTTCTTCTTCAATCCTGTGGGTTCAAACAATGATTCAACAATGAAAATAATTGTCTTCCAGGTGCCCCGGTGGCTCACTGGACACATAACACCTAACTCAGGAGCACTTGTTCAGTTCTAGCCAGTCCCGTCACACTGCTCTCTCCTGTTATCCTGTAGGAGATTGAGCAAAACCAACAAGATACAGTTGGGTTCACCTCAAGGCACGATAGAACCTCTAAGCATGGTAGAACCTCTAAGCACAGAGAACCTCTAGACAGGGTAGAACCTCTAGGTATGGTAGAACCTGTAGACACAGTAGAACCTCTAGGCAGGATAGAACCTCTATGCATAAGTCCAGGGCAGGCGATCTCTGACCCGGAAGTGTAAAGTCAGGTGGCGCACAAAAGGGGCAGACCCAGGGGAAAGCTGTTGCTTATATACCCCACCCACTTCACTGAATGGGCAGCAACCATGCTCATTACGTGCCACAATGCACCACATATCCATGCTGCTACACATAGTAGAACCTCTATGCAGAGTAGAACCTCTAGGCATGGTAGAACCTCTATCACAGAAGAACCAATAGACCTAATAGAACCTCTAGGCACGGTAGAACCTCTAGGCAGGGTAGAACCCCTAGGTATGGTAGAACCTGTAGTCAAAGTAGAACCTCTAGGCAGGGTAGAACCTCTATGCATAGTAGAACCTCTACCCACAGTAGTACCTCTAGGCATGGTGGAACCTCTATCACCGAAGAACCTATAGACAGGGTAGAACCTCTAGGCATGGTAGAACCTCTAGGCACAGTAGAACCTCTACACATAGTAGAACCTCTACGCACAGTAGAACCTCTAGGCACAGAAGAACCTCTAGGCAGGGTGGAACCTCCACGTATTGTAGAACCTCTACGCACAGTAGAACCTCTAGGCATGGTAGAACCTCTATCACAGTAGAACCTCTAGGCATGGTAGAACCTTTATCACAGAAGAACCTCTATGCACAGTAGAACCTCGAGACACAATAGAACCTCTATGCCCAAACCAGTTATTGACCCCATGATAGTTTTCAAGGCGATGATGTAATATATAGTGATCCACGGTGTCGAATGCTGCACTTAAGTCAAGAAGGATTTGGTTTCTGAGGGCCACTTTAAAACCTTTCCTATGGTGTATTACTATTACTAAAAACACACTCACAAATCACAATCAAACAAACCTGTACCTGTGTGAACGCATGATCGTAGTAGTGTGTGTGAGGGATTATACGTGTGTAGTCAGGACTTGTTTTTACTAGTATGCACGTGCTTTCAGTGGTGTGTGTGTGAATTACACTATTTTTCGTTTTTTTATCTTTATAATCTCAGAGAATTGCACTCCGTCATTTTTTTTACCTACTGTGGTCCTAATATGCAGTCCTAACCAGTCAAACTCAATAAATGTTGTTAAAAAAATATTGATATATCTTGTAAAATTAAAGAAAATTGCTGATATTGGAAAAGACATAAATGTCTTCTGAGCATTTTTCATCCACTGGAGCCAGTAGAACACAGGAAGGCCGGCCTTTAGCCATCTGATGGTGCATCTTCGAAAGTTTTGCTTCCATTCAAGATCAGAAAATTCCAAAATCAAAACTCTTTCCCTTTTCTGTGGCCCTTCATCCACAGATTATTCGAACCTTCTCCCTTCAAGCTGTTGCTTGATTGAAAAAAATCACAATAAATACTGTGCTGACCAGAAGATAGATCCATCTTTACCACGTATTAAACATGTGATTTATCCATTGTTGCATGTGTGACACAGCTGTTCTGATTAAACACCTCAAATGTAAACTGTTCACTCGAAAACTTCAATCAGAAAGAAAAAAAGTGTGCATGAAAGCGCAGGAAGTGTTTGCTCTGGAGCCATCTCTCCTACGCAGGAGTTGTCCAGATTGTCCAGACTGACGAGCGTCGGGCAGAGTTTGTCCTAGCGGATGAGTATGAGTGTGTTGTTTGTGTGTATTGAGTTCAGAGTGTTGAGCCTTCGCCCAGGAGGTCATGGATCACATTTTGTAGAGTTCTGGTGCCAAGGTCTCTCCTTAGATTCTCCTCAGGGCCATCACAGATATCCCACCATGTTTTGGTACTGCAAACCTTTACTAGGACGTCCTCAGGACGATCTACAAGGTTCGGTGATTGTACAGTTACAGATGTTACAGATGTTAGTGCAGAGTTGCCTTCAGTGACCTCTCTGTCATTCTGTCGTCTGTCATTGTCCTCAACAGTCACCACTGCACCACACGTCCTCCTTCCTGGTTCTAAAGAGAACGATACCTTATTGATTATTTCTCTTAATACATCATCACTATGACATCACCCACATACAAACACACGCATGCACTCTAGGCCTGGGGACCAACTCCAGATCTTCTGCCTTGCCTTGGTCAAGAACAAAGGAGCCGTTAGCTCCCATCCTCCCCTCCTTCCTGTGTGTAGTTTCCATGTTCTCCTCCAGGTGCTCCTGTTTCCCCCACCCACTAAAACATGTACGTCAGGCTCAACACTCCAGACAAGGCACTCGGAGGAAGAGCTGGAGTTGGACCCTGGCGGCCGATATGTGTGTGTCTGCCCACTGCTCCTCACTGAGGAAGGGTAAAAATGCAGAGAATTCAAAACCCCAACAGGATCAATAAAGTAAAAAAAAAAAACCAACCCAATGCCGTCTCCACACAAAGAGTTTTGGAGGTCGACCCGGTATTCGAACCACGGCCTTATTGCGGTGCTACAGTGCCGCCCCATGACTCCGCTGTTGTTCTTTTTTCAGGGTCTTCTCGGACTATTTGTTGGTCTTCTTGCTTTTCTATGCAGCAAGAATGTCTTTCGTCCATTTCATCTACTTCTATCTGTCTGTCCGTTTGAATCCGTTTCTCACTCTTTTTCATCCAGGTGGATCAAGTTTGAGGAGAAGGTAGAAAAAGGCGGCGAACGCTGGAGTAAACCTCATGTGGCCACGTTGTCGCTGCACAGCCTGTTTGAACTGCGGACGTGCATCGAGAAGGGCACAATAATGCTGGACATGGAAGCCTCCACTCTGCCACAGGTCGTTGGTAAGTCAGGCTTCCACTGATGCCAAAGCAATTCTTCACTCCATGTAAACACATCTTTCATCTAAAATGTTCTTAGTTTTTATTCAACAAAATCATCTGTCCGGGAAAATTATTTGTGGATTTCTTAAGCGTAATATATTGTAGGTAGAGTAGATGACGAATGTCCAGCGTGGTGATGCAGGGGGCTGAGACAGGGGCTCGGGGCGTCCATTTCACCCACTGATGATGCATTCTACACTTCTTATACATTATTACCAAAGCAAAAAATAATTTCACACATTTTCAAAAAAATTTGAGGTCTATATAAATTGTAATAATTGATACCTGTGAAATGTAGTCCCATTGTCTCCTGTGTATGTGTATCCTTACACCGCTGTCACATGAGTGCGTCAGAGGACGTCCCATTGTCCCCAACACTAATCATCCTGATCTGTATGTGGAGATTATAGACCAGTGGCTGTAAATGACAGGAGAAAGAAAAACACAAGACTAATAATAAAAATGTTAATTATTTGTTCTCTGCTCCGATACTTAATAGGCTACCTCCAAAAGAAATAAATGTCCCAATCAATATGTTCATTTGAAATGATTTGATAACACTGTATTAATTTTAGAAGAACTTCTCTCAAGCTTCTGTTACATTTTCATCAGTTCAACACTAAATGTTCTGTTCAGATATTCTTGGTGTCTTCCTTCCCTTTGTTTTACCCGACATGAGGGAGTTAATGGAAGAGATACAAAGTTACCGCGTTAGAGTGGTAACATGAAGTTACAGGCTACGATGCCCAAACAAAATTAAAAGGTCTATTCCCTGCTCAGGAAAAACAGATGAAAATATGATGACTCATCAACACGATCGATAAGAGAAATTTACAGGAGTTCAAGGAGACCGACAGCCGCCACCACAGACAACCTACGATACATTAGAATTAATACTTCCCCCACGCAGTCGGAGCTTGTACACCTACATTTCAATCCACATATCAAAACAGCAGAAGATGACACAAGGAGACGGATGGATTTACCATTATCATTGATACGAAGAAGAGCAATGACCTAGATGATAATAGTGCTCTAAATAAAAGAACTTTTCTCAAACATCATAGGATGCTCATGATTCAACTATCTGGATTCAACAGTAACAACATGGAAAAATGAAACTGTCAACATTACAAACACCAACCAATTACAAATAATAACCATATGGATCCATCCCACAGCACAATGATCCCCCAGAGCAGCCATGTAAAGAGGTAGACATCTCCGTAAAACATCACAGCAGCTACAGCTCTGACAAATCAGCCAGGCATGGAACACACACACACACACACACATCACAAATTCACATCAACATGGATCAATCCAGATCAATCCCCCACTGTATTTCACTACTTCACACATCATCCAAAACTCAGCTCTCATCCCTTTTATTTGATTTATTTTACTAATTCACATGTAGAGTTGACCACAAATCATCTCCGATCAGTCATAGAGCACTGGACCAAAACAAAAAACAAACAACAAGAGCAAGCCAACAAGATCCACCAAGATCCATGTGCCACCCCTCCACCAATCAAACAATGTCAACAAAGAAATAAAAGATAAAGGAATCACTGGTCCCCCGATGCATGGCCCCACGTGGGCTGGCCCTGGTGTGGTGCTTAGTGGGCCATCCGGGTGCTCCAAGAGTTTCCACCGCTACTCTCCACTACGCTGTCATCTTCTACGCTCCTCTCCCCACCTTTTCTTCAGCCACAACAGATGAATTCATTTAAAAAGAAAATGGTTCCCCTTCTCTCCCTTGTTTGTTGTATATATATTTAGTTTTATTATGGTTTGGTTAAACATTCCGTTTCTTTCCTCTACCTCATCACCTGCGACATATCAGTCACCCCCTGTCTTAATGTCCTGCCTCTGGATTCTGTCTTATGGTCAGTGCTGATGTCTCACTTGTTCCCTTATTGTCTCTAGCACAGTAATGAAAAAAAAGAAACGGTTTAAGTGCATTTTAAGAAAACCAGCCTTCTTTCAGCCTGTAGGGAAACGCATACAAAAACAAAGGCATTCATTATCCTCTGAAGCGATCACTTTTGGCTGGATCAAAGTATCAAAAAACATGACATGGGAACGTTCCACACACATACTGCAGCTGTGCCGGTTCGATTCCAACCTGTGCTCCTTGTTGCATGTCTCGCTCTGTCCTTCCTGTCTGCCTGTCTACTGTCGTTTAAGCTCTACAGCCAGGTCTTCAAAGTGAAAGCGTTCAACTGTCCACTTCTTTCTGCTTCTCTTTTCTGCATTTTAGAGCTTATCACTGAAGACCAGATTGAGATTGGCCAGTTGAAAGCCGAGGTTAAAGACAAGGTGATGTATACTCTGCTACGGAAACATCGTCATCAGACCAAGAAGTCCAACCTGCGCTCATTGGCTGACATCGGCAAGACAGTCTCCAGCGCAAGTAGGCTGTTTTCCAAGCCGGAAAATGGGAATACTGATGCCAGTTTGTTCTTATCTCTCATCGGTGCCCCTAAAAGCTGGAAAACATGGGCACCTACGAAGTGCTCTCTTATTCCAATCCGTAGATATGTGATGTTTTCAATCACGGTGGCTTTCATGGGATGGTCTGTGCATACGAGGCTTTTAATCCAGGTGAAGATTCACAGACAGTAGGGAGACCATGAAGTCTTGGGTGGTATAGAGATTATGGATCAGATCTGTAAGTACACAGGAAATTTAAGTTTTACTCTGAGATATATGATAAATAATCTAAGTTGAGGAAAGGAACTGCAAAGCAACAGGAAGAAAACAGACACACCTGAGATGCAGGTCCACGGGGCCCTCAGCCAGCATTCATCCGCTACACGTCCAAATGGTCCTTGGCCATGTGGAGCCCATGGTCAGATTCATTTGATTCTCTAAGGGACCATCACGACAAACGTCCTCAAACAGAGACAGACAGAGGAAGACAAATGCAGATATTAAAATCTTTGTTATACACAGAAGAAACTTGGCAGAAAATGTTTTAGCTTCATCATATCACAGTAATCATTCATCACACAAATGTGCAGCAATTTGAATGAAACCACATCAAATAGAACAGAGTGAATGTAAAACAAAAAGCAAGCAGAGCTAATGTACAATCCAGAGAAAAGTAGAGAAATGATGGAAGCATCCAGTGTCGAGCATATCACCAGCATCAGAAAACCGGCAAAGCCTCAAAACCACCAAGGTCCAACAGGCTGGTGGACAAAGAGACCGTGGAATCTGACGCAGGAAGTGATGTGGAAGAAACATTTAGCATTGTTGGACTGCTCGTGCTAAAAGACAAATATAGATCAATATATACGTAGAGTGACTGTGTCAGACAAATTGGACAACAAAGTGTGGCTCACTGCCTACGGTGGCACAGACCTTATCTCTGTTGGTGCTGTCGCCCCCTGCTGCTGGACTAAAGAACAGCCTTACCCTCCAGTTTCCAAAATATGCAGTCTATCCAACAGATTACACATACTTCATGAAGATGCTTCAGTTAGAAGATGACTCTGACCTTTACTTGAAAGAAAGAAAGAAAGAAAGAAAGAAAGAAACAAACAAACAAACAAACAAACAAACAAACAAACAAACAAAGAAAGAGAGAAAGAAAGAAAGAAAGAAAGGGTACTTTATTGATTCCTGTAAGGAAATTTATTCTCTGCATTCCTCCCCAACTCCAGATCTTCCTCCTGGTCCTTGGTCAGGAGTGATGAACCTAACATACATGTTTTAGTAGGTGGGGGAAACAGGAGCACCCGGAGGAGAACATGGAACCATAAATGTGCGGAGGACGACAGTATTTTTTCAGAGAAAGTGGTTTTTCCGTCCATACGTTAAGGGTGTGGAGACCCTGGGAGGAAAGCAGTCTCAGTACAACACACATTTCTGTCCGACACCAATTTACGGATATCCAGTTTAGAGATCTCCAAAACACAGATTTTCCTCTGTGTTGTGCTGCTCAGGTGACTGGATAGCTGCTGCTAGGTGGATGAATGGGTTTCAGAGAGCAGCGCTGTCACTGACACTTCCTATCAACTTCCTTTCTTGAATTTCCGTCTGGATTAATAAAGTATCTATCTATGTGAAAGGCCCTTAACACGCTTTACGTAGCCATTGCTGCAGAAGTATCAACCAGTCATAAAAAAAGTCTATTTGAGCAAAGTTTTATTTAGCAAATGGCACGATCATCAGGTAAAAGACACCGACAGCACAAAACGATGGGCGGTGTACCAAAATGACATTTCAGCCACCTCTAAAATTGACAGCCAAGTGAGAAAACAACAAGGAGGAGAATAAGAATAAGAGAAATATAAGCCGCACCTAATATCACTGAACATTAAACTTTGGGCAGAGAATAATACTCAAAAATGTGGATTAGAGTTCAAATAAAGCCAACAATTGTCTGGTATGTCAAAATGAATCAGTGTTGTAGCTTTTTAAGTCTCTGTGCAGAAACCTTTATTTTTAGATTTGTCTTCCTCCTCAGTCTGCCACTGTTTTCTCGTGTCGTTCCACAAGTTATTGTTGTTCAAGCACGAGTGGTCAAATTCTTCTGTTTTGGTTCCTCCGCTTGTTTGATGAGCGCATGCGTGTCAGAGAAGAAAGCGAGCTGTTGAGTGCTTGCTGCAGCTGCAGTTCATCAGCCGTAACTGACAGCTGGGGACATGAAACGAGCAGCCCCGGTCCAAACCACAATCCAGCAGCAGGGCAGCGTCAGAGAGATGTTATTGTCTCACTGAGCATTCATTCATTCATTCATTCATTCATATACGGATGGAATGAGGATTTCAGAAACATCAACACAAATCTATTTGTTAAAAAACTACAAATTGCACCTTTATGCAAACACTTAATTGGGAGCAGGAATTAGTTTTAAGCACACAAAATGATGTTGGTGCAGTTCTTCCAAATTAATGCAGACATATGATTTTAGTTTAACTTGGTGTTCAGCAAATTGAGACCTAATAGGCCTCATTAATCCACATCCTCTTAAACAAATTTGATCGCATTCTATTCATGTGAACCGACTTACGCAATTCATAAGATTAATTTTATTTGTTCTTACTAGAACAAGTAAAACATACCAACAGATCTGAGATCAACATTTTTCAGCTTATGAGTTCCTAATTAAAATATTATTGCAAAGACAGTGTTATAAAGCATGTAGAGGAGGACCTGAGGGGATCGGAGAGGTCTGCTGGGCTTCGTAGATGCATGTTATGGAGTTCCAACATCAGGCTGGAATGGAATGAGACTAATAATTCGTTATTAGTATTTTCAGTTATTGATATTTCACATTTTTGGCCAGACAAAAAGCCTCCGTGACTGCAGAACTCACTTTGGAGAGCCGTGTACTCGACGCTGTTCAGTCTAACAGTCCACAGGTTGAGATCGGCATCCTGGACTTATTGCCTACATGTCTCGGATTGTTTAGATGGCTAAGTTCCATTCTGGTTCTGCTCCGGTGGTTCCGTCCTGTCCAGCAGCACGGCATGTCTTTGCTGCAGTCGCCAGCCACGTGAGACTGCACGTCTCGATTCGGTCCTGGAGAGGCGTTTTTTTGCTTCTAGTCTGAGGTCCAACCACATTTTTTTTACCTCATTGTGCATGAGAATGTCCTGTCTTGTTGTTTGCTGTCCTTTATGTAAATTGAGGAGAAAATTGAGCTACTGCTTTTTCTGAGGTTCCTGGCATCTTCTTCACCATTCAGTGTTAACAACATGATGAAGATGAAGCCACCTCTCACTCAGAGTTGCTGTCTTTTGATAATCCTTCCACAGCTCATCAAAAGCAGGCGTCTAGCAGAGCAGAAAAAGATCAGGTGAGTGAGCCACAACGTGTTAAAGCGACATTTCATTTATAATATTTTGACTGATGAAATTTAAATTATGGGGCACTTTTGTTTGTTCAGCCGTGCTTTTAATGCAAATATGGAAATTGCTCCACCCGTTGATCTGTCAGTTAACTGGAGTGACAGTGTAAGCGTTCTGCTGGGGTAACTCTTCCCCCAAACATTAATAACGGAGCCAGTATCAGAGTTAGAGTGGACACCTCTGTTATATTTGTTCATATTTTCTGTGTATCTAATCGTATCTTTAAACGTCTTTGACAGTGATCTGCTTTGAGTCCTCTTGTGTTTGACACTACAGTGAAGTGTGCTTTACCTGTTATCTGTCTGTTATTTGAGTAATGCCCCCCTACCAACCCACCGATTATCTGCCGAACAGATGTAGAAATTCCTGTTCACATGATACAAGATATATGCCACATGTTATTGAAATAAACAAATTTATTCAAATTTGTTAACCATTTACACTAATGACATCATTACTTAGTTTCAAAACAAACAAAGATACAGTGTAACACACTGTACATCTCAGTTGATACACAGAAGAGGAAGACAAATGTGATCAAATGTGATCAAATGTAGTGAGAGCTTTCACAGGCAGAAGAATTAATACAACACAAGCACATTTTTTAGTTAAATTTTTTTTTTTTGAAGAAACTGTCAATATTTGCTTGTTTTGTTGCAGGCGGCACCATTCTAATGTCAACAGTTTCTGTGGCTGCTCAGTTGTGTTTTTTTTGTTTTGTTTCATTTTAAAGAAACATTTATATCTTGTCTAAGCACTCCAGCACCTCTTTATGGGACAGTGTTGGTTTTACCAGGACTGTGTCCTCCTTCTCTTAGTCATTCACTTCCTCTCACATGGTGCGAGATGGTCATTAGTATGGATGGGTACCTGCTTTGTCCCTGCTCCACAGCCACTCTGTTGTCCTTGTCATGATTGATGGTGTACTTCTTGTCCTTGTTGTCATCGGTGCTGATGAAGGCATAGTGAGAGAGGTTTGTTATAGTCTCACTGCTAACCTTGCGCCATGCTTCTATGAGCTACTCCAAAGTTGTCAACATGTTGATGTTTGCCACTTCGTCTCTATCCCTGGCTTTCATGTGGACTTCTAAAACCACATTGTGGTAATACACCTTGACAGCCTTGATTATGTCTTGGTCCATCAGCTGATTGCAGCTGGTGGTATTGGGAGAAAGACCAGCTTGACAGAATACTTTCCATACCTGCGACATGAACTGTGGTCCATGATCAGAGACAGTCAGAAAGAATCCCAAGGAGTTGGAAAACATTATGGACCATCAGGTCAGCAGTTTCTGAGGCTGTGAGGAGTTTGGTAAGGTTACCAAATGCACAGCCTTGGATAACTGTCATCTGTTATTGCGGCCACCACGCATGACGTGGGAATGATGGTGTCAGGTTCAGCTGCAGAGGCATCGGAGACAAACAGGTGGAAGAGAGCGGCACGCTTAATGTGTCTGGAAACATTTAGGGAGAAAACACCCATTGGGCCGGACATGATGTGTTTTGGATGTGTGCTAGGCTCTTTTGATCGGTCCAAATAGTAAATGGGTGTTCTGCTCCCTCCAACCAGTATCTCCGTTCCTCATGGGTGAGTTTGACTGCAACCAGTTTTCAGTTTCCCACATAATAATTTTGCTCAGTGAGGGACAACCGGTGGGAGAAAAACACACAAGGCTGGAGTTTTTGGTTGGAAGCAGAACGCCGGGAAAGGACCTCTCCTACCCCAGTATCTGAAGTATCCACCTCCACAGTGAATTGACAGAATGGATCAGGGTGGATGAGAAGAGGCACTGATGTGAAACGCCACTGTAAGTCTTTTAAGGCAGCGTCTGCCTCGGGAGAACAGTTCTGGGAGAAGATGAGGATATCGTCAAGATAAACAAAAACTGACTGGCTGAGAAGATCACGGAGGACGTTGTTGACAAGAGCTTGGAAAACAGCAGGGGCATTTGTTAATCCAGAGGCATACCTAAGTATTCAAAATGACCAAACGGGGTATTAAAAGCAGGTTGTAGAGCATTATCTGTCTTAAAGATAAAAAAAAGCATCCGGCACCAAGCGGAGAAGTTGATAGTCTCAGAATATCTGAAGCAAGGGAGTTGTGAATGTCTGTTTCAAGCTCAGAAAGGTTGAACAGGTGACTCGAAAGCAACAGAGCACCTGGGGACAGATCAATGCCCAATCATAGGGCCGACTTACGGGCAAAGAATCCCCCAGAATCCCCATTTTTATTGGTGAGCCTTCTCTTTTGGCTTGGGAGGGCAGGAGGCAAGAAAATGGCTAGACCCTCCTCAAGGTGTTCAGTAGGTGAAAGGCGAGCTCTACTCAAATGCATGAGCTCTTTAGTAGGGAAGAGAGATTTGGGAACAGCGGGAAGTACACAGAAGCTAGAGGAAAGACTGGGGCCACTGTCTGAAAGAGGCGGAGAGGACGAGCGAGTTAGAGGCAGTGATTGAGAGTGCCAAGCTCTTCCTTGATGATGCTCACGGAGACGATTATCAAGCTTGGTGGCCAGGATGACAAGAGTTCCTAAGCTGTTTGGTTTCTCTCTGGTAGCTAACTCGTCTTTGATTGGTTCTGTGATTCCACCGAGAAACACACCCAGTAGCAAAGCAGGTGCTGGAACATGGGGCTCTCTGGGCTGGGGACATTGCTGGCCTGGGGGTGGTAAGTGAGCAGAGGAGCTAGATGAGGCAACAGGGGGTGGGGAGGGAAGATGGGCGGCAACCTGGTTGACTGATGTCCATTTTACTTATAGTCCCACACATGACAGCTGTAGAACACATCCTGAACATGTCAGTGTTCTACTTTGTTGACATTTTTCGGAAGAATAATTGTCACAGTACTCTGTAAATCTCCTGACTTTTAGGTTATGACTCCCATATTTCTCCACAATCAAAGGTGTCTTCAGGGTTCGATATTTAAACTGAATGGTTTGATTTAATGCCTCCTTTCGCTTTCTTTTTTAAGATGAGAAACAAGTTCATGAAGAAGCTGCCAAGAGACGCAGAGGCCTCCAATGTGCTCGTGGGGGAGGTGGACTTCTTGGATGCACCGTTTGTGGCATTTGTTCGTCTGCAGCAAGCCGTGATGCTGGGAGCCCTGACAGAGGTTCCTGTTCCCACAAGGTGATGAAGATGTACGCAGTGTGAGCGCTAAGAGAACTTTCAACAGGGACAGTTTTTATGAACTATTATGAATTAACCACAGAAGCTTAAATTTGTGACCAGCTCTTTGACGACCTGACATATTTTGGAATGTAAAGGGTAACGTGGTCTGCAATGGACATTTTCCTTAATCCATGCATGAATCTCCTAAACCGCACCCGTTGACCCGTTTAATCCAGATGTTTGTTTTACTTTTAGTCTGCATTCTGTAGCCAACAAACATCTTTACATAAGAATGTTTTCTGAATGTAACAATGACTGTGTGAGACCAGCATTGTGAAGCATGGCCAGATCAAATCATTGATCCATTGATCCTCTATCAGTCAGTGCTTACAAAGTGTCTGCTGTCTGTTGGTTACTGCCTGGGAAGTTTATCTCTAAAGCTTTGTGAGTGGAGCAATAAGATATGGGATTCAACCGTTTTATTAGATAGCTAGATAAATGGATGGATGGATGGATGGATGGATGGATGGATGGATGGATGATGGATGGATGGATGGATGTGGATGATGGATGGATGGATGGATGATAGATAGATAGATAGATAGATAGATAGATAGATAGATAGATAGATAGATAGATAGATAGATAGATAGATAGATAGATAGATACTTTATTCATCCCCAAGGGGACATTCTTTTGTCAAGCTATTATTACACAAGCTTTTGGACCAACTAATGTCTAACAGAAAAAAGAGTGAACAATTTACCACAGTCTGTCGGCACAAACACCGACAGGACACTGAAAAACATCATGCATGTTAATGCACACGAGAGGAAGATTCAAGTCCAGACAGCCATGTGACTGGACCCCCTCTTTTCTGAAATGTGCTTTCTTCACTTTATACCTTTATCATTGTCAGTTTTGTGGTACCAGTGATTTTTTAGTAAACAGTTTCCTTCATTCCAGAGGACTGAATATTTCATTAGACTACAGGCAAATTCAGATAAACGAGATCAATAAAATGATAAACCAAGCCAAGGTTATATTATTATCTGTTTGATATCCACGCACACACAAAACCATGACTGACCGTTGCTTTCGGTTTGCTTTGCAGATTTTTATTCATCCTGCTGGGACCTAAAGGTAAAGCCAAGTCTTACCATGAGATTGGAAGAGCCATCGCCACACTGATGTCAGATGAGGTTAATCCCTTACACTTACCTTCCATAAACATCAGCTCTAACACTCCTCCAGAGGGCTTTTATATGGGAGTGTCTACACTCATTTGTTCACACACGGTCAATGGTCAGATGAAGCGAGTTCAGCCAGACTACTTAGGGTCATGGTTATGGTTATTGTTACTGTCATGTTATTTCATTACTCCATAACTAAACGAGGCCAAATATAAGGCTGACATACAAGCCAGTCTGTTAGTTTCTAAGAGAAAATTAGGATCCACACACATCCATCCTTCTCTCCATTATTAAGCATTATTTTGATGTTTGAGGAAATGTTTTCAGGCATCATTAAAGACTGATATATTGTAGCCCATTGTTTCTGTGTTGGTCAGACCTATTGTAGATTTACAGTATATATATATACTGTATGTATAAACTGTATATATATACTGTATATATATATATGTATATAGACTGAGGGTCTAACGTGTCTCTTGAGATGCAACTTCATCCTTTGTGTGTTTTTAGGTCTTCCATGACATTGCTTATAAGGCCAAGGACAGACAGGACCTGCTTGCTGGTATTGATGAATTCCTGGATGAAGTTATCGTGCTGCCTCCTGGAGAGTGGGACCCTGCCATCAGGATCGAGCCTCCAAAATCCCTCCCGTCCTCAGACAAAAGGTGTCTGCTTTCAAAAATCTCAGCCTGTTTCCTGTGCAAGGTTATGAGGAAGTGGAGGGAAAGGACAGGTCGCCAGTCTACCACAAGTCTGGCACACGGATGGAGAAACCAATCACACTAACGTTCACACCTACCGGCACTTTATAAAGTCCGGTTCACCTAAGCTGCGTGCGTGTGGGGGTGGTAACCGTAGGAAACCCACCTAGACATGGAGAGAAGATGCGGACTCCACAGAGAGAGGACCAGGTTGGGCTGAGCTGGGATTGAATGGGTGATCCTGCTGTGAGCCAACACTGGTCCATGGAATGAGATCTATGACAATAGAAGTGGAATTGTACAAATTGTATGTAGGATTTATTTCAAATTCTAGACAAAAAAATACGCTTCATGTCCAATATCAGTCTTCACGGCCAGAGAATGGAGGGGACATGGAGGGTCATCTACGGCAGTTCATCTCCAAAGAATAATCTGCTCACACCGGAGGAAAATAAATGAACTGTTCGCTGTGATCTTTGTAAATGTCTTCTTTGTGCCGCAGAGCTTAGAAACCTATTAAAAATTCTGTTCAAAAGTTTTTATACGATCAAAACAGTGATGCTTTGCCAACCGTGCTAACAGAGTGTTTGTGTCTCCCAGGAAGAACATGTATGCAGGGGGAGACTCTCAGGCAAATGGACGCATGCCTTACGACAGCGGTCCTGGGGGAGGGGGGCACGCTGTCGGGGAGGAACTACAGAAGACGGGAAAGTATGAACCTACCGGTCTGCTGACAACTGTAATGTAGTCATTATAGATCAGAGACACTGACGCTCCATATGCTTTAATAAAGACGGTGAAAAGTGTTAATGTGATTATCGGAGGATATCTCTTTCAAGTTATACGATAAATGACGCTGAAATGTTGATACAGACTGCAGCATGAACAATTAATAATACACTTTTCAGTCATTGGTTCTAAAATGAAATACGTCCAAACTTATTTTTCAAGATGGCTCACTGTGTTGGTGTCATCCAAATAATCCCTCAGTAGTCCCAGATGCAGCACCAGTCCAAAGATAGGTTGAGAGTGTTGTTTTTGTCTGTGTTTGTGCTCTGTTTTCAGGTTTTGTGGGGGTCTCATACTTGACATCAAGAGAAAAGCGCCCTTTTTCATCAGTGACTTCACCGATGCGTTTCACATCCAGGCCCTGTCTGCCATTTTGTTTATTTACCTTGGGACAGTGACAAATGCCATCACATTTGGTGGATTGCTGGGCGATGCTACGGACAACATGCAGGTGAAGCACAGAGAAGAATTTTTGAAACATTTTGGACAGAAATGACAGCATTTTGATGCTCTGACTGTAATTATTTTCCTTTGTATGACCAGGGTGTGTTGGAAAGTTTCTTGGGCACAGCAATCGCGGGTGGGGTCTTCTGTTTGTTTGGTGGGCAGCCCCTCATTATCCTCAGTAGTACTGGTCCAGTCCTGGTGTTTGAAAGACTGCTCTTCAACTTCAGCAGGTACGGCCTCCATTTTCAGAGCCACATAGCCTTCATGCCCACCATCTAATATTCTGATTCTTCGTGAGTCTGCGCTCCCAAACTCACAGTGCCTCTTTAATTTCACCAGGATTATTCCCAGATGCTTAAACTTGAGGGCTGTTTTGTGTGCTTGATGTAGAAGCACAATGCACTCCTCTTTGAAGAAACTAGAGCCAAGTGTCTCCGGTTCCAGTAATAAGTACCTGTTGTTTGAATCCACTGAGGTACTGGTCCAAAGTGCTCAGTGAGACAAAGGGTCCAAATCTGAAAACACATCTTTTTGTCTCCACTTTGCCATTCAGTCCACACTAGAACAACATTGTCATCCACCAAAGCTGAGCTTTTTAGACATGCAGGAAAAGTGAAAGTGACAAATGACTGTCATGTGATCTGTCACATGATCCTGGACTTTCCTAAAACAAACATGGGGAGCGACATAGTACAAATTCTCGTCTCTGTACTGTCTACTTTTAGTGCATTATTGGAGTGCAAATAGTTCACTGTGATATCCATAAACATGAAGACAAATGAGCTACAAAACTGCATGAAATTGAAACTTTGGCATGGACTCTTCCATCGTCCTGATCTGCCTCTAGAACTGTTGAAAATCCTCAGAGCTGTTTCAGATTTTACATCCACGTCAGCGTGCACACGTATAACATTACATTGTCACATGGGAGCGATAAAAATCAACAGAATGGAACTATCTGGAAGGATGCTGTTCTTCACTAGCCGACTCTATTAGATCCTGTTGGTTCATGGCAGGGATTGGCTGGTAGTTCCTCTGCAGCGGATCCTTGCCTAATGAAAGATGGACAAGAGTTCCGGATGTTAATCATTCACAGGTCGCTTCTTGGATCTTTGTTTGTAACATTCAAAGCCCTGAAATTTGTGCTAAACCCAGAAGTTGTGAAGTTCTCCTGGACCAGGTGATTTCCAGGTGTGAGTATGGTTGATGACATGTTGGACCTTGCATACTGTGAAGTTGCTCCAGCTATGGTGGGATAGCTCTTGACTGGGGTGGTGATGCTGTCTTGGAGGTTTCCATGCCAAGTCTATGAGTCTTAGTTGGAATACTGGTTCCTAAAACCACCTTCTTGTTTGTTCTGTTGACCTCTGAAGCTCTGTGTCTTGGTTGAAGACCTTGTTCTGGTGGGAGTACTCCCTCCACTTTGAACTCTGGCCCGATGATTGTGATGGATCCTTCTGACTTCAGCCTGTACTGACTTGGTCTTGATTTCCTTTTTTGGCTGACAAAGTACGACGAAGTCCCTGGGATGATTTTCTGAAGACTGCCGCGGTTGCAGCAGATTTCGAGCAGTTTAATGGAAACCTATACAAAGATGTCTTTTGGTGATTTCCTTGAGCTGTGAAGAAACACTGATCTGAGATGTTGCCACTTCAAGGCCAGCAGCTGGATCGAAAGGCTGTGGTCTTGGTAACAATGTGCTGTGTGCATCCAGAGGTCGGCCAAGACCTGCTTGAGCTTACTGGCAGTGAGTTTCTGGTTCAATTTGTCTCCTTGTGTTCATGAGCGTTTTGGCATTTAATGGTCAGAAAGATGTCGGGGTTGTGGCCATGCCAGAGTGTGTATGTAACACTGAGCCCTTTGCCATGTATGCTGTTCTCCTTGGTGCAAAAGAACAACCACATCACAAGGTTCTATTCTTTCCTTGTTCCTTCATTCACCAGCGTCTTGTACTAAAGTTTCTGCACCCTCTGATGTTGCTGGAATCTTAGGTTGGCCAACTTGAATACAAGACTCAGTCTGGTAACCATCTACAGCATTGTTTGAAGAAACGGCAAACTTTTTATTCCCAGCAGGGTACACCAGGTCACTGGCTAATCATCCAATCACAATCAGTTCACCAAATCTGTGAGAGGACGAGCAGACAAAATGGACGTAGACAGGAAGAAAATAAGAAGTCAGCAAAGAGAGGCCCATGTCAGATTCAAGGCTGGGCCGTCTTGCTAACTGCTGAAGCACACAGAATATCCTAAACCTCTGTGTTTTCCTGTAGTTTGTTTGTGGTGTTTTTATTGTGATCATCTAACGTAGAGAGCATTCTGTATATATATATATATATATACTATGATTGAAATATGATACAGCTGTTGTTTGATGAGTGGCTATGATTGATGTTGAATGCTTGTTTTCGTTTTTTCTTTCTTTTTTTTCTGAAAGAGATAACGAGTTTGACTACCTGGAGTTCCGCCTGTGGATTGGACTGTGGTCGGCGTTCTTTTGCTTGGTGCTCATGGCGACTGATGCCAGTTTCTTGGTGCAGTACTTCACGCGCTTCACTGAGGAAGGTTTCTCCTGTCTCATCAGCTTCATTTTCATCTATGACGCTTTCAAGAAAATGCTCAAGTTAGCTCACCACTACCCCATTAACCCCGACTACAAGCTGGACTACATCACACAGTACGACTGTTTGTGTATGGCTCCTGCCATTCTAGGTAAGATATTGTTACCTGTGTGTGGCTTTTGCTCTTATTTCTAGAATGATTTTGATGCATTGAACTGATTTTGATGCTAATGAAGACAGGAACCGAGTGAGTAGATCCTCTATGTTACTTGAGTATACCACTGTAATCAGTTGACAGAGCCCTGTGTAGGTTGCCACATTTTGGACAAATATAAAGAGTACAATGCACGCAGGGGAAAAGATACTACAGATACACAACATGGCCCTGGATTGTAAATTTGATTTAAACTCAAACAATCACGTACAAACATCTGTGTCTGTGAGCGCAGAGGAACGCCCTAGAGCCTGTACCCTACCAAAGAGGACAAAGCTGTAGGATGGACAAATTCATTGTCCCTTGAATGGACCAGTGTAAGGACGAACTCTAAGTACACGTCCGTGCTACCAGATCAGGATTAATTGCTGTGTGTCCTTTGTTACATAATGATTTAACATGGAACACATGGAGAGTGACGTATATTGAAAGACTCCCTTACTGCCAATATTAATAAATCTTGGATGGACCAAAGTTTTATGGCTACATCCTGGTATGTAAGAAGGGGGTCAGTAGTCAGATACCACTTAAAGCTACTGGGTCAGCTGTTATCAAGAGTACTGGCCCAAACCTTAGGCAGCTGAGAGGATTGGGCGTGGCCAGACAGGCTCGTTAGGTCAAGGATCTCACCCTTTTTTGTCTTTTAAAAAATCTGTTTCTTCCCTTATGTTTCCTGGGCAAATTTATAGGAATGGCTGCACTGCTGTGAATTACACCATCAATAATAACAGTTTGCGGTTTTTCTTGTGTGTGTGTTTGTTGTCACAGAGAACAGTACATTTATCAGCGGTGATCCGTCAGAAAGCACCTCCATCTGGTACTGGAACAACACAGGTCTGGTAAGTGTTTCATTTTTACTGCTGTTGTCTATTCAGGTTCTCATTAATATTCTTAAACATGAACTCATACCCGTGGGTTTCTTCTGGACAGCCGATGAATGCGACGTGGTCATCCCTTACGAAGACAGAATGCCTGAAATACAAAGGGGAACTGGTGGGGAAAGCTTGTGACTTTGTCCCAGACATCACCCTCATTTCCTTCATCCTGTTCTTCGGCACCTACACCTGCTCCATGTGTCTGAAGAAGTTCAAGACCAGTCGGTTCTTCCCCACAACTGTAAGTCATGCATGATGTTTATAACTCAAAATAAAATGGACTGTGAAGTGTTTAAGTCTGTGACTCTCTTCACCCAGGTCAGGAAACTCATAAGTGACTTTGCCATCATCCTGGCAATTCTTATCTTCTGTGGAGTCGATGTGCTAGTAGGAGTAGATACGCCTAAACTCATCGTGCCAAGTGAATTTAAGGTAAGTGTAGACGTCTGAATTAGAAGTATTTCAAGTTTCCATTTTTGTGTGTCAATGTTAACGTGTCTTGTTGAATCCTGCCTGTTCCCACCTTACAGCCAACGAGTCCTAACCGCGGCTGGTTTGTGCCCCCGTTTGGAGGAAACCCCTGGTGGGTTTACCTGGCGTCAGCTCTGCCGGCCATGCTGGTCACCATACTCCTCTTCATGGACCAACAGATCACAGCTGTCATTGTCAACAGGAAGGAACACAAGTTGAGGGTGAGTAGGAGGACTTGGTGAGTGCTGCTGACCTAGCATGAGAGAGAGACATCAGGGTGGTGAGAGTCAAATAAACATCTGAAAAATGTTGGTGTAAATATTCATCACTCTCTTTCTGTATTTATTCATAAAAGAACTGAGGATTTTTACTTTTTTCTCACAGCTATGCATCCATAGGACATGGAATGAGTCGCTAGAAACAATTTATGATGCAACTAATGATTATTGTGATTATTTTCATTATGGGAACAAATCATTGACCAATCAGGCAATTGATGCAACGATTAATCAATAGCTCTTGATTGACTATTCGGTGTGCATTAGGCGTGTGCTGGCTAAGACCAAAGATGAGAAAGAAACCATCTTTTAATGACCTTGAATGAAACACAAGTAAAAATACTCATTAAATACTCAAAACTCGTTCATTTGCACACCTGCAAGTTTTATCTCTCAAAAAATGAATTCACAGTAAATAGTTCTACACTTAAATGGTCCTTTAATGACTGACTAAATAACGACTGTGCATCTTTAAATGGTAAATATTTTCTTTTTGTGCAGTGTTAAAATACATTTTAAAAAATACAATGCTACGTGGTGGAGCTTTCATAAAAAATGTTTCTCACATCCTCCAGTTGTAAAGATATACTGCGTGTGTGTGTGTGTGTGCGTGCCCGCTCCATCAGCTTTTCGAGCCTTTGTAGAACTTCCTGCCTGTGATACAAAGCCATAGAGGAGCAGCTGCGAGACTTAAGTCCTGTTGTGTTTGTGTGGAACAGAAAGGGGCCGGGTACCATCTGGACCTGCTGTGGGTTGCCGTTCTGTTGGTGGTTTGTTCTTTCATGGGTCTGCCTTGGTACGTGGCCGCCACCGTCATCTCTATAGCTCACATCGACAGTCTGAAGATGGAAACGGAAACGTCAGCTCCTGGGGAGCAGCCCAAGTTCCTGGGTGTGAGGTAAACATGTCTCGTGTCCGAAGATTAAACATGTCCGAAGATTTAAACTGTTGGTGACAAAGTCTAATTGAAGACGGTTTAATGTATCCATCCTGTTAAGTTAAAGAAACAAATCATTTCTTACACATCTGATTGGATGAGTAAATCCCCGCTGCTCTCCATCCCACAGTTTACATCATTAAATCAATAAAATCAGAATAATCAATGTGCATTTTATGATTTACATGTAAGTGCACCAGCTGGAGAGTCATACCAAC
>OMNV01008997.1:0-25485 GCA_900303265.1 Brotula barbata
AGAGCGAGAGAGAGAGAAGCGTAGTGGCTCCGATGTTTGATAGGACAGAGGTGTGTGTGAGTATAAAGCACAAAACTAAGTGGATGTGACATGATGAAGACGTGATTTTCAGTGACAGTGGGAATTGTGGGAAGCAGATGGCAGATAGATGGCCACGTATAGATAAAAAGAGAGGGAGAGAGAGAGAGAGAGAGAGAGAGAGAGAGAGGGAGCAGAGGTTGTTGAAGATGATTTTTACTGCAGCCATTAAAGCTCCATTATCCTGATGGATCTTTATCTGCCTTATCAGGAGCCGGAGCCAAAAACACACACGCACGCACATATACACACGTTATCTTCGAGGCAATTATGATGAGGGTAAGGTGTGTGTGTCTGTGTGTGTGTGTGTGTGCTCTGACCCCTTGACACACATTGCAAGGCTTAAACCTCTTTGTGGAGGAATGCTAATGTTTCCTAAAGAAACCATAACTCAGCACAGAGATAAAGAGAGAAGAAGCAACAGAAGACAGAGGGAGGGAGAGAGAGAGAGAGAGAAAGAGTGTGAGCCAGTACACAATGTGATTACAGTGCATTAACCCATCCTTGAGAAGGTCAACTGTCGCAGATACACATCTTGCAGAATTACAGTTTTTCATTTACCGACTCTGCGGTGGCCAGAGGTCCATTGTTCATCAGAAAACTTTCATCCACTTCGCAGCTGCACATTTTAAAGGGTTAACTTAACCTCACTTTGACTGGATCAGGGGAAATTATGGACTATGAATCATGAGGTCCAAACCGGTGTCTCCATAGATCACGGCTGCCCACAGTGGGGCCCAGTGACCCACTTCTACAAATAAATGGATTTGGTATTACTCAAATAATCTGGTTACTCCGCCCACATTGTAAAGCATGTCACAGATGTTTCTGTTCTACCTAGTAACAACAAAAGAGAATTATAAATTATATGAATATGTGCATGAGTGTATTGGTAATGGCAGAGAGAAACCCAAGAACCATCATCAATAATTCACTTTCACTTTTACACATTACAAGGTTTTTAAAAACTTTTCTTGATAAATCGATGTTATGTTTTGATCCTGTGATGTCGGCTCTTCCAATCACTGTGAATTCACCATTCGTTAGATTGTTCACCCGCTAACAGGGAACGTGAGCTGGGCTTAGGCCGTCATGACACTGGTTAGCTTTACCTCACCGTTGATGAGTTGTTGCAATAGTGATCCTAAAATGTAGTACGTGTGAACTTATTATGTTTATACTTTATCAAGCACACCGCTTCCTCCATGACCATGGCCAACTTCCAGTCCTGGAAAAATGGAGTAAAGTCAGACTGAATCTGCGAAATCTACAACTACCACTAAGGGTAGCTACCATCTTGGCAAAATGCCTGCCCTTTGTACTTGTTAGGATGGCCGACTGGTCTCAGGTGCCGACTCAAAGTGGAACCCTACCTTACTATGGGACTTCTGGTCTCCAGGTGGAGGTGTGGGTTCCACTCCTGACTATGTTTTATGCTTACTGACAGCTTGACTATCTTCAGCATGAGATAGTTACGCTAACATGGCAGGCATGCTGATATGACCAATCTGTGATCTTGCTTTGCTGGATGCTCCTAGACTGAAGACTTAATCTGTCTTTGGAGGACTATAACAAGGAACAAAAAGGGGCTAAAAATCTCTTTTGAGCTACTTATGCTAACAGGCTCACAGCAGATGTTTTGACGAGTGAGAACAACAGATGTGTAAATGATAAGATTATGTTTGTCACTACAAACCCTACAGTGCATTACAGAGCATTCTATAATGTGGTCTCCTATGCACACACTTCCAAATGGAGGTGTGGATTGAATTGAATCGAGGACGACTGGACTTGGTAGAAGATTCTTGAAGAAGTTTCGCCTCTCATCCAAGGACCCTCTTCTAGGGGTTCTAACTGTCTGTTGGCTCCCCACCAGTCAGTTACTTGGTTGAGAGTCGTTATTCATCTGAAGCCAAATGCAAATGACCGTTGTTGGAGTTACCACGAGGCCAAACTGGGCAGGTGTTAAGTATCCTGGGAATGGACGATAAATAGCATTGTACCTGGGTGATAAGTGTTGTCATTGACTTGTTGGATAATATTCAACAGTACAAGGGAAACAAAGCTAAAGCATCTAGAGTAGGATTTGAACCCATAACTGCAATTGGAGATCAGAAGTCACCGATTGAGGAGGGGATTTCAGGGAAAGCTCATTTGGTGTTTTAACCATGTCTAGGTGTTGTTTTGTTTCCTTAAAGGTTCCATCGAGACTTGAACTCGGATCACTGGATTCAAAATCCAGAGTGCTCACCATTACACCATGGAACCAGTGTAGTACACACTTCAAGGACCGGGACAAAAAGCCACAAAAAGCTCCTCTCCATGAAGTTATGTTACAAGCATATTTAGTGTCAACGAACCTGATATGGTACTTTTATAAATGAAAGTGCTTATGTCATCTCTCACAGGGTTCCATGGTGTAATGGTTAGCACTCTGGACTTTGAATCCAGTGATCCGAGTTCAAATCTCGGTGGAACCTGTGGGCAAACAACTTATTTATGTGAACACCTGGCTAACAGATTGTTCTGAAGATGAGACCAACTTTCTTAAAATAAAACACAAATGTCTTTTAAAAGGATAATCCTTCTTGGTATCCACAAAACAAAAATAACTTAGACATACACTCACACTGACAAACACATGTGATGTTCGCATTCATATGTCAAATGGCCGTAAAGCAGACAATGTGGTTCCATGGTGTAATGGTGAGCACTCTGGACTTTGAATCCAGTGATCCGAGTTCAAGTCTCGGTGGAACCTTTGCAGAACCATTACGATGTGATCTAGAAAACATGACTGCTTGCATTTTACTCCAACTGAGTAATAAAGAATGAGAAGTAAATAAGGTGGAGCGATACACCTACAAGTGTGAGGATGTCAGGATGGCCGAATGGTCCAAGGCGCCAGACTTAAATCCTTCCTCAGTATGGGACTTCTGGTCTCTAAATGGGGGTGTATGTTGAAATCAAAGAGGGTTGAATCAAGGGCAACTGGACTTGATAGAAGACACTTGAAGATTTTTCGCCTCTCATCCAAGTTTCTTCTTCGGTTCGAATTGGCTGGGTGTCCCTTGTCTTTCATGTGTAGGTAGACTGCTGGGTCTTGGCCTGAGGTGCTGGCCCTCCGGTGTTGGGCCATACATTTGTTTAATGCTTGTTTGGTTTATCCGATGGACAAGTCTGTGTAATCCTCACTGTTCCTCCCTTATTTCAGGAACAATAAGACAATAATGCTACATATGAATTCTGTGTTTGTGCTGCACAGTAAGCATACAGCGATGAAAATAACCGCAGAATTTACTCTGGTGTCTACTAAACAGTAATTTCTAAAACAGTACACAAATTTTGAATAAATAATGATTTATATGAGATGAATCTCCAAATTAGGTAACTTTATGTTAATTGAAATAAAGCTTGAAGTAAGGGATAGCGTTAGGGTTAGTAAGATGTAGCATTTGGTGTTCACTTCCCTCTCTGTGGACCCTTATGGATCCATGGAACACAATTCACAGACCACGTCAAAAAGACTGAAAAAGCGACTCTAAATACAGTTAAGCTGGATACAAATTAGTTCACCTGGACCTCAAACAGTGTTTTCCTAGATTTTCTGAATTGGTATCCTATCTTTACTTGCTTCTAGTTGGTTGCACAACACCATCAGTTCAGTCACAGCACCAAGATCCAACCGTGTTGCTCTTTACCCAACAAGGGTGTCAGGATGGCCGAGTGGTCTAAGGCGCCAGACTCAAGGTTAAATCCTTCCTCAGAATGGGACTTCTGGTCTCCAAATGGAGGCGTGGGTTCAAATCCCACTCCTGACAAACCTTTGTCTTGCTACAGTCTGAGCTTTGTTTCCTTGTCGGTTTGTGCTGCACAGTTAGCATGCAGTCAACTTGGTGGAGTTGTGAATGTCTGTGTTTATAAAAACTGTGGTTACTAAAACAGTGCTGCTCCTTTCCCAGGTCCATACATTTTCACTTTAGATTATGTCACATATGTATGAGTGCATAAGCATAAAATACGATGAAATCCCTCAGGTTGAATCAACTGAAGCTAAGGAGTTCAAGTGGAAGAGCCACTCCCATGAAAGAAATGTCTTCAGCCAGAAAATAGGAACTGAGGTGAAAAGGTAGATCGTTTTTTAAAAACTCCGCTCCACGGCAGACACTTATTTAAACAAATAGAGCCGAAACACATAGGGGAGGGGGTGACTGTGGGTTCAGGACAGAGAGGGGGAAAGTTTTGGTTTTAATATTCCTCAGTGACGGTTCGGAGCTTCAGGAAGTAAAGATGCAGACGCCGGAGGTTATAAAAGTTTAAAGCAGTGGAGTGAACTGTATTAGACCTACATAGAGCATTATAAGCCCTCTCTTTAACCATTTGGGTCCAACAGGCGTATACGTAGAGTTATAAGTTGGCTGACTGTACAGCACAAACTAGCCTGAGTCTGGAGCTCGTGCGATCAAATGAGTGTGTGTACGAATGTGTGTGTGTGTGTGTGTGTGTGCTCCGTATTAGTCCCTACAGTTATATTCAGGGCAGCTCAGCTAACGACACAGACTAATGAGCTGCAGGGGGAATAGAGCGTGACGACTTGTACCTAAAACTGCTCCTCCAGGACTACAAATACCACGCTCCTTTTTAGCGCTAACGGCTAAAGAAAAAAGAAAAAAGAAAAACAAGGGACGTGTGTGTGTGTGTGTGTGAGCTGAGGAACGGTCCATTCAACGCTGCCTGGTCAGTTTAACCCATTACTTAATCTGTAAATATGAACATATTCATATTTACGGGCTCGGCCTGAGGGAGAAGTTAATCAAGACGCCCACGGTCACATGTGGGCTGCCCAGTAGCTCCACTGACTCACGCTACATGTTCACTGCCTTGCTCAGGGGCATTTGGAGAATGTGTTAAGTTTGGGGAGGTGTAGTTTCCCTCATCCACGTTTCCCCAATGTGCAACAGTCCAAATTCACATATAGCAACAGAGAGCTGTAATGTGTGTGCGTGTGTATGTGTGTGTGCAGTGTATAGTGGAATGCCTTCAGAGTGAACAGGTTTTATAAAGCAAATAAAAAGAGCTTAAACTTTAAACTGGTCCTCCAGGAGCAACTACATAAGTCTGGACTTACTGCACTAATGGCTGCAGAAATAAACAGCAGAAGGGCTCAGACTGTGGACCTTATATGCTGCATGTACGTATGGATAGGTGTAAACTCCCTACAGAGCGTTGAAAAGCAATCAAATTTGGCTCAAATGGAAAAGTTGGATAGGAGATCTTTAGATTTGATTCACTAAAGTTTGCTGAAAAAGAAAATACAATCTACAATTTTACAATTAAAAATAATTAAAAAGTATTTGGTACCAAAGCTGAGTATTTAGTTCAACTGTACGGCGTCTCCAAAACATTACATTTGTGCTGCACAATGAGAATAAATCCCAGCAGCCAAAATGAGCCTGAACTTGTGCGTAGTATTAAAACAAAGAAATGTGTGAAGCAGCCCCTCCTCAACGGTTCCCACAGTTACAGGTCTGGGCTGAGATCAGTTAAAGGCTTCAGATAGAGTGTGAGAGCGTGTGTGACAGAATTTGGGTGATTGGTCTTCACTGGTCAATATAAGCATCATGTCAGATAATGGAGGGAGAGATAAAAAAGACTGAAGTGGCAGAAGAACCAGACTAACTGATCAAGAGAGCGACAACAGCTGGAAAGAGAGACTAAGAGAAAGAATGGCAGAGATGGAGAAGGACAGAATGCGATGTGAAGAAGAGGAGACGGAGGGAGAAGCTGATAAACAGAGAGGGAGCGAGTGAAAAGAGAGAAAAACAAAAACATGTAAAAAGAGGTGGACTGGTAAAGCCATTAAGACAGGATTCAATAAATCTGCATAAAAAACCAGCAGTTAGTCTGTAATGACCAGCAATGGCCTGTGCGTGTGTGTATGCGTGTGTGTAATGGTTGTTGAGGACCTCTGTGTCGTATTTAGAGAGAAAACAATCATCCTAGGAGCAGGAAGCAGAGCTGCCTAATGAAAGCCTGGAGAGACCCCAGACCACAAGGCTGCACTAATGGATGGGTCTGAACCCCAAACCTCCTCTCTCCTCCTCCTTTGTCTTTGCCTCCCCATTTCATTCGCGCAAACACACACTCCGTGTCTTTATCATAAACCTCCAACCTCCAGTAGACGATGTCGTATTTCCACAGGTTCGATTCTTGTCCGAAACTACGGACAGACAAGGAGGCAGACAGGCGGACGAGCTGCTGCCAGACTTTATCGTACAACAATAACTCCAGCCGTGTTATCGCCAGGAATTCTCAAAACTGTCCCTTCCACACACACCTACACACACTATCAGTGCAACCATAATTCCTTGTTTTATCACCAGAGATGTGAAAATTCCACACACGCACGCACACACAATCAGCACTATCATAAAGGTACAGTCAACTTTATCTGCTGTGATGCTTTACTTCCAACCCCGCCCCTTCCTGTTGTTGTATCTCCTGTCAATCAGAATTCACCCAATCAGTGACCTTGCAATCATGAGACGCCCAAAAATCTATCAAGTCCACCCTGAGTGTCATTATACACACACACACACAGAGGGCATGGCTGTGGTGAGGGGCATCAGGGTGCAGAGCTGAACAAACAATGATTGCCTGCATTTTAAAGGCCGTACTGTAGTGTGTGTGCTGCAGTTTTTATTGCTGGGATAATATTGCCATTACACAGGCAAAAAAGCACAATCATATCTCTTTGGATAGGATTAATTACTGTAATAATGATTTTATAAACGAAATTCTTACCTAATACTTAAGTGTCTTAGCAAATAAAAGTTTAGACTATTAATGATTTTAACTCATACCTGGACCTATGCTTTAAAATATACATGTTACGGGGAGGACATCAAATGAGTACATAAAATGGTGAAATGCATCATAAATGTGTCATAAAGTCACAGAATCTTTACTGGACAAAACAGCTCCACTCTAAACTATCACAAAATCACTCATAATTTCGGCTTTGCTCAAATTATGACTTTAGAAAGTCATAATTATGGCACAAAAGCTCAGAATTTTCAGTTTGTGTATTCGTTGCACAACAGAAGCACATCTCTGTGCTCTTGGATGAAACACTTCATGTTCTTGCTGTAAGATGCAGTGGAGGAGGCTCGCAGCACCGTGGAATGAAGGTATGGATAAATTGAGCCTGAGCGTTGAGAACATCAAACACATGACAAATACGATCACACATCTCGTAGAGTTTTTATCTCATAATCATGTGTTTTAGTTTTTCTCTCCTGGTGGGAATTCCACTGCGGTGTTCTGATCCACTTTTGGGTTGTTTCAGGTCTGAACCCAGCATCAGTGATGGCCACTTAGACAAGAGGATGTCAAGAGGCTATCGAAATATATAATAAGGGTGATGTGGGTTTATAAGAGTTTATAAAGTTTGCTATATCATGTGAGTCGCTTAAGTAGATTTAATGAACGCTACTCCTGTTAAAACCCAATGGTAATCCGATAATCTTCTACTATACCGTTACAGCAATGACATCTGACATGTAATTGCCAGAATAGACAAAGAAAATGAAAATATCACAATTTCGAATGAGAAACTCATTGCCATCAGATAAAAACTTTTTTGACTTATTCTCACATCCTAATCCGAAAACTATTCAGAAATTGGATCGTCAGCACACAGAGGATATTCTCTTTCTCCACGGTGACACAGTGATTAAGTTGTAAATACGCAGACTGATTTTTCTCTGAAGTTTGGGCCGTTTGATTTGGCTGGCCGACATCTCGGCTGCTCGCTGGGAGCCGTTTTCTTTCACAGATAGAGAGTCATGGGCAGATAATTCATACTGGATTCATAATAGCAGCGATATAACGTCCGACTCAGCAAATAACACTTAATACAATTTTTACAACACCAAACACACACATTTGAGCACTACAGACAGACAGACAGACAGACACACACACACACACACACACACACACTCGTCAACTGTGCAAACCTTGTCTTGATAGCTTTTCCACATAATGGAACATGACAAATGCACGCATATGCCCACACACCGAGCCAATTCTTATACCTTCACACTTGAAGTAAGGAATGGAGACGTCGGCCTAGAGAGGCTTCCTATGCGTGTGTGTGTGAGTGTGTGTGGGTGGAATACGATGCCAGTTCTCTTCAGTGCTCATTGGAGACGTCACTGAGCCATAAAGGTTATTATTATGACTATGGCTCAGAAAACAGTGCTTTTGGTTAAACCTCAATATTGGAATCTGAGTTGCTTTTGTAGTTCAGATGAGGTTAAACACACACATGGAGAATGTCTTTTGTTCGAAGCGTATCTTTAGGTAGAAGCTGACTATTTGAATTAAGGCTGCGTTGAAGATTCTGCATGTAAACACTGACTGTAATGAACATTAACGGCATAATTTCACGTTTGGTCCAAACACAGTGTAAATCAATGAAAAATATTCCAGAAAAGGAGCCAGGTGTTCAGACATCTCTTGGACACGGACCCATTAGCAAAACTCCTCAAGTTCTTTGATATAGTTTAAAAAGGGACAGGTCGTGAGGTCAACGAGGCTCCTTCCTTTGTTTTATCCTTTGTTACACGTGTCAAAGCATAGAGAAAAATAGGAACAACTGAGCTCTCCAATGACGATCGTCGATCATTCATGTCTTATTTATCTTCTTATTCTCAACACACTGTGATCTATTCACTGATCAAGTCGCCAAATGTGTCATAAAACATTCGCTGACGAGTGTAGTGCTTGGCCGAAATGAGATGTCAAGTTTTTGTTATACTATGAAGCAATATTTTCGTTCTGTTACGCTTCAAAACAGATTAAATCACTTTAACAATCTGTGTTTGGTATAAGAATGATATTTTTGGATTTCTCCATTTGACACTGATTTATGTGAGAAATTGTTTGTTAACTTGTTCGTTCGATGTGTATGTTTACATTGTTTTGATTATGAAAATTGATTACATATCAATAACTGCACATCAGTTTTGTAAAGTTTCCTTATATCATAATGTTGACTTATTTACTCAGAGAGGATGTCTTGTTCTCCATCACCACAGCCTCCCGGATGATTGATCGGCTGAGCACACTGATTTGGCTGATCAGGTGTGGGTGGAGCAGGAAGTGATGGAACTGTGTGCTGTGTGCAGGGCAGGATCAGACTTGAGAACCACTGATCCAGCGTATCAGTGCAGAGAGCAGGGACCTCACCACGGAGACCCCCTGACGTTGTGTAAAAGCTGACATTTATCTGAGCTCGGAGGGCCCAAAGACCGACACTGGGCCTTGATTTCATGTTGCTCTGGATTTATGAAGTCTAACAGCACAGAGACAGATCACAGCCCGGGTTGGTAAAAGGTTTCAGGTGTTGAGGTGTTACAGACGCACGCTGTCAGGTTCCTGATTCCTGTGTATTCACCTTAATGCGTACGTGGCTGTGGGATTTCCGTTTGTGTGTGTGTGAGTGTGTGTGTGTGTCTTACATGCTATTTTAGTATGATCCTAATGGCTTTACAGAGTGCCAGGCATTTTAACAGAGCCAAGGAGAGGCTTGTAAAACACACACAGGACAGAGAAGAGAGGTTGGCACAGTGGAACACGGTGGTCTGGAGGGAGTGTGTGTGTGTGTGTGTGTGTTTGTGTGTTAATAGGGTCAGCCAGGGTGATTTTGACACATGATGAAGGAAAACAAGAAAAAGAGTCCTGAATAAAAAATTGACAGTGCACGTCTATCCGTGTGTGTGTGTTTGTGTGTCTGTGTGTGTCTGTGTGTGGTAGGTTGGGTTGGGGTCTAAAGCAGACATATGGCGCCATTTGGTACTGCCTGATGTGATGGGTGGGTTGGGACAGAGAGACAGACAGAGAGAGGGAAAGAGAGAGAGAGAGTCATGTTCTTAAAGAGAGGGGGGCAGAAAAGAACAAGGACTTGGAGGAAGAAAGGAAAGTGATTACAAAAATGGTGATAAAAGACCAAAATGAGTGAGTGTTTGACAAGAAAGGAGTTACAACCAGTAACTGCAAGTTTTTATCATCATACTTTTTTGAAAATGTGAAAGTTAACACCACTAGTTACTGTGTACGGTTGGATTCACCGTAAATAACCTAAATGATAAATCTTGTTAGATTGGCCTTCAATTTTCTTTTAAAATACCTGATCATTAGAGTATACAGTTAGTATGTCAGCATCATAAACTGTAGACCACCAGATACCACTTTCTAATCGATACTCCGAGGAAGGAGCAGCTAACTAAAAACCGATGATTGTTAGTGAAGAAGAAGATCTGACATTATATTTCTTTGAACTGAGAATTACTCCTAATTTGTACATTGGACAGATGTAGCAATGTGTGTTGGAGAAAGTTCAAAACAAAGATGGATCCCACATGCTTCCGAAGTTGCTGGTTAAACTTGCACCTCACTAATTTACAAATTTCCATCTTGTTCTCGCTGTGGATGTTGGATACACGATGAACAGACACAAGGACGTGTGTGCTCTTTACAGAAACTTACATAAGAAACAAAATCACAGTTATGGGTACAAATGGCAATCTGACAGCCAGATTATGGAAGTGGACGCAAACACACAAGAGCACACAGGAGTGTCTTCCGTATAGGAACTCTCTGTCCATGAGTGTCATCAAGACAGAGACAGAGTTTACATTTCTTTAGTGAATGAATGACATCTTTAGTGCGTCTACTTCAAGTCTATTAAACATGACAACAGACCATGCGGTGCCGTATCTGAGGGCCTCGTGCCAAACGGAGACATTTCCCCGCATTAAGACATACAATAGGGCTTTCATGAGGACTGTAGGAAACGAGTCCTGCTGTACCAAACCACACACTCTGTCACACAGCCCTGCGTGTGTGTGTATGTGTGTGTGCGTGTCTAAAATTACCGTTTTACAATGTATACCACATGTAGCAACTGTGTATTGCCTGATATGTTTTCAATATGGAGAGAGGGAGAGAGAGAGAGGGGGAGAGAGAAAGGGAGAGAGTGAGGGGGTGAGGGATGGCGTGGAAAGCCAACTTTGCCAAAATTTTAAAATTTAATAATATAGTGTTTATAGTTAATATCTGAAAACAGAACTGGTTGCTGTGACAACAGGGCTAAATCACAGCAAGCACGTAGGCCTGTAGAGACAAGGAGAGGATGAAGGGAAGGAGGGGGGAAGAAAAAAGGTGAAGAGTAGAATCACTCTTTCTTCAACTTACCCTCAGCCTCCCCTTTTCTCTCTCTCTCTCTCCTCATTTCCCTTTTCTCTCCTCTGCTCTCCTCTCTCTCTCTCCCAGATGACAACTGTCTGGACAGTAAAATAAATACACTCCTCTCGTGCCTCCGTGCTCCGTGTACGTACGGACCAAACGTCCCCCGAGCTGCCAATGGCTTGAAGCTCTGTTTACTCGCCGTAAAACGAAACGTATGAAGCAGCATTTGTTCTGCAGCCAGGCGCTTGTCGTCAGGTGACCGGCTGGACTAAATCTTTTCAATGATGTCAACGACATTGCCAAAAACCTGCCAGACCAATCAGTGTGCCTTATGCCTACCCACACATCCACATACTCCTATTATACACACACGTACACACAATTACCTACAACAATCGCACTAATCATCAAAATATACAAACACTTTTCCTTATTCTGTCTCAGAAAAACACACACAGCAATGACGGGAATTCTAGTATGTACACACGCATACACACACATTCAGAGGCTGGCTTTATAATTTGGTAAATGAGGAGTGACCAAAATGTTGCTATTTTCCACATTTCTCATAAATAAGTACACACACACAAACACACACACACACACACAACTGTAACAGAGAACTGACAAATGTCTTCACATTTCATGATTGACCTAATTTTTAATTTAAATTTTTTTTTTTTTCACTCACCCACCCCACACACACACACAGAGCCTCACCTGTTCCTGCGTCATGCTGTGCAGCTGGGCATCCCAGGAGGCGGAATCAGAGCGATGATAGGCAGGGGGTGGGGCAAAGTCTTGCAATATGATTGGGTCCCGCTCCTGGCACAGCGAGGTCAGGTGGCTGATGTACAGCTTCAGTTTACTGCGATTCTGATTGAGATCCATGAGAGGGAGAATCTGACAAAGAGAGAGAGAGATGGACAGAAACGAGGGAAGACAGAAGGATGGAGACAAGATAAACTGACAATGTAATGGTCACGGTTGGGATGAGGACAAAGTTGGGAATCTGTAAGGAATCTGGTGAAGGAAGGAAATGATGAACAGTGAGTCACTTACATGCAAAAAAGTCCATGTTTACATGCAAGTGATTAGCAATAAGACTCAGTCATTGAACTCATATTAATCTCATTGGTTTGGTGACATGAAAGCTGTTGCTTCAAACGACTTCAACTTCTTTTGAGACACTGCATAAAGTTTATGCATCACCAAATTATGTCCAGCTGTGTTCGCTGTTTACAGTTTGCTTCAGAAAGCCAGTAAACTGCACCAAAATAAGAGCCCAGAAATTTATTATTTGGGTGATGTGACTGACAAACTTAAAACACAGCTGGCGCTCAAGAGAAAAACACACAGCTCATCTCATGTCATCGATAAAAGCAGGCTTATCAGCACTTTTACACAGGAGAACAGAAATTGCTGAGTTAAGACCTATTTTCCCAAGTAAACTTTGGTCTTTGGTCACATGCCACGTGAGACGGGGGGAGGGGTGGGGGAACAAATTTGATTCCTTGGAATGACACTCGTTTAATGGCAACATCTGTATGTGAGTGTGTGTGTGTGTGTCTGGGAATCAGCGCGAGATGAGCAAAACAGATATAGGCATAGAGATATATACATATTTTAGACAGGACAAGACAGGACAACAGGACAGGACCTCCCAAGAGAAGGACACACTCACTCACACACACACACACACACACACACACAGATAAAACCTGTAGACACACACACGTCTCCTTAAGGAATAGCATGATTTAAGTGCGGAGGAAGCATGTTAAGAGGCTGTTTTGCAAGTGTGTGTAAACTATATTTAATCCCAGCGGCGTCTGTCCACACCATGTGCTTCATCATGCTCATCGTCACTCACCACACACACACACACGCACACACACACGCAGTGGTCTGATAAGAGGGTCCTTTCACTCAACGCAGTAAGATTATTCACTTGGTCTTTCTCCACATCACTTTATCTTAAAGAGACAGCATCTAGAACAGCCTGTTTTCACTCAGTGTGCACAGTGATACTGCAGCCAAGCAGTGTGAAGGAGGATAAATATGTTTTGTTGCATAGTTTTAATTATCACTGTTAATAAATTACTAATTACGAGTAAGAAGATGGATATCTGTATGATACGAACTATTCAAAGCACAGGTAACTAACAGTAAAATAAAAACAAATTAAACAAACTAAACACGATCCATCTTCTATCCTTTATTACTTAGTTACAGACTGGTTGATATTCCACCCTGAAGTGTCATATCTGTTCGCCATCTCCACCCTGACTTCTTTTTATTGTATCAGGTTGCCTTGTTGTGCATTATTAAATTAGTAATGACTGCATGATAAACACAAACCTAAAGCCTATCTGTCCCAAACACGAAGCTTCAATGTATTTACTACAACTACATCAATATTTATCATTCTGTAATATAGCCTTCGAGCAGTACGACAATCAAAAGGTAGAAATGGACGTGGATGGTTGTTGTGGAAAAACATGAATATCTTGCGTTCCGCGTTCATCCTTAACGGTATTACTGCAGAAATGAAAGTTGACAATAAATCAAAGTAGCTGTCACTTCTGATTTGGAGTCTTGATCTTATTTACCACATCGCAAAACACACACACACACACGTACACACAAGCACGTACACAAACACGCACGCGCCCACACACACCAGGGACTGTTAGTGTTTTTCCAAAGCTTCTGCATTGGTGTGTTCATGTGTAGCGATGCACCAGCTGAAACCATGTTGCTGGCTGACAAACACCCACTGAAGATATGCAGTACTATACTACATGTGTGCATTAAAAGAGTGACATACCCATTTAGCACAGGCGGTGTACAGAATGTACAGAAATACACACACATACACGGGCCGTTATCAATGTCTTAAATATCTCCACTTACGGTACTTTCCAGTCAGAACGCGCCAATAGGTTACTGTCCATGACCAAATACATTACTGAACGTTTCCTTTTGGACGAGCCAGGGAGGTGACAGAGAAGCAAGGAGAAAATGATGGAGGAAGGGCTGAATGGATCCTCCACTCTCTGCGTTTCAAAACCGCTCTGTTGCTGTTCCGTGTGATGCGAGCTGACAGTGGCAAGGCAACACGACTCTCAACGGGCACATTTAGTCTCCGGGACGACAATTTGAGAAGGACATCTCAATAGCGGGCTCTACCACTGTACAAACACGCTCCAGATGTGTGCAACAGCTGCTTTCTCACATTTTCTAATTCAAACTATTCTGCTGTCTACTTGATTAAAAAATTGCTGTTCACACTTTCCAGAAGTCTGAAGATGTGAATACAAGAAGAATTGGAAAAAAAGACAGCAAGGAAGGAAAGGATGAGATATTAGGGGGGAAAAGGATGAACAGACGCTTACGTAGTCTTCAAAGAAGTGATGTGTTTGTTCTGGTCAGATATTGAGTGTTGCTGCATTCCCCCTTAGTTGAGTTTGGTTTTATAATAATCAACCTTCAACATGTTTGGCCGTGCATTTCTTTGGTTTGCTGTATTTGTGTAATGTTTGCCGCGTGCAGTTCAACATCAATCAGCCTGTACGTGGTTCAGAGCAGGTTCACGTCACAAACTAAGCCGGGTGTTTGTTTGTGACCAGACTGAGACCACTTCCTCCAAAGGTCTCCGTGCGGCTGTTCTGTTCGGCCCAGGAGAAGAAATACACCCGTCTCCGGCTCGACCACATTAAGAAACCCACAAGATCGCCTTCGTTTACCTCAGGATTTCACCGCATGTGAAACTGACAGAGATCTCAACTTTTTGTTTTGTTTGCTGGATTTGATCTGAAGATTTTTTAATGACAACCAGAAAAAAATCCCCCAAAAAATATAATAATTTTGCGCCAAGAATATCAATGTGAAATGTGAACAAAACAGTGACCTCAAGTATGACACGTGTAAGTCGTTGCAGGGCTTCATACACTTTAGATTTACTGATTTCATTAAGGTACACATTCTGTACATAGCGTGAATACTGAATATGTGTGCTTATTAGATTATGAGGCAGGCAGTAGTTAATATATTCTATGTGTGTGTGTGTGTGTGTGTTTAATAAGACCGCAGTGCCATGCAGTATATTGCTGTACAGTGAAATAATCCCAGAGGAGAAATCAATGTATACAGCAGTGTATGTGTGTGTGCATTACTGTACTATGTAACAGCTCCAATGAGAGAAATTCAACTTGACCGACTGAATAGCTGCTTTTAAACACACACACACACACACTCACACACACACATACACACGAGTGTATACACTAAATATTCTTAGGGATTAAGGTTTTAATACCGATAAAATCTGGAGCAGTTTTTTTTAAAATGTAGTATAAATTTTTTCTTTTTGTTTGTAAATACAGCACAAATACTGTAATATTCAAAAATGCTTGAAATACCAACCACACAAATAATTCTCCTGTTTTCTGTAAAATCATGCCATCATTAGAAAAATAACTTCAATGTCAGTGATTAATAACACCACAAAATTCAAATGAAATTCGTACCTACTAAGCTTCAGGAGTTCTGATGTAAAAGCTTTAGCAGAGGAACGCATATAAAGTTTTCAAACAAAACCTGCAGTCCTGAATTCCCTTACCAGCGTTTATACCACCTCTGTATTTCTGCACTCATGCATCTAATACAGCAGCAGACTATTAAAAATGCAAAATACTATAAAAACCTCTATAACAATGGAGTATGTGTGTGAGTGTGTGTGTGTGGTAAGAATTCTCTCTCGTGTTTTTCTGCTTCACTTGTCTCTGAAACCTTTCAGTCACTGGGAGCCGTACAGAATCACGTTGGAGAGAGAGAAACACAATCGCTCTCTGTTCCAGTGTAATGTGCTATGGAGAATTACCCACCTTACACACCTACGTGTGTGTGCACAACTGCTCATGAAGATAGAAAGAAAACGAAATAAAGTGTCAGCGGAGTGTGTGTGTGTGAGTGTGTCTGGCCCGTGTCCCTCAGCAGGGAGGTGCTACTGCTAATTATTAACCGGAGTCAAAGTTAGATCTATTAGCATACCTTTGTGCCTTTAGCATCCTGACGGGAAATCCCATTGGAGGAACTGAGCCGCACTAAAAGCAGCATGTGCTACTCATATGTGGTGCTGCCTTCACTGACCTGTCAGCAAATCAAACCAATACACCCCCATGTACAGAGGATTACATATTAGTTCACAAAATCCTGTTTCCGTTACAAAAGTAAACACATTTTCTAATGGTTTGTGATCGAGGCCTCTTGATTGGGGAACTTTTTACAAAGAAATGACATAACCATGAAACAAAACAGATCACTTCACCGGTCCAACAGCCAAGAAAAGAGATGAAACATTAGCACGGCGACAGTTTCTATTTCATTTTCTGCCTTTTCTTATCTTAAAATGACTGCCCTCAGACAAATGTGTAACACAGACAGTGTAGCTGTGTGTTGTTAGTCTCATTCCACTTCAAGGTTGTGGCACATGTAAGATTCATGACCTTAAGGCCTCCGAAATCTACTGGAAACCCCTTGTTGAGGAATAAAAATCAAAGGGAAAAACCATTCCTCTCTTAATACATTTTTACACGAACATTGTTTTCCAAAGCAACAGCTTTCTATGTCCCACTCACAGTATGTTCACGGGTGTATGAATGGAGAAGAGACACATTAAGCATCCAATGACTGACAGACAGACATTCAGCACGTTTAGATGCACTTATTAATATTTGGCATATTTGTCCTGACTGTAAATAGAAGTAAAATACAATTCATGGATGGAATCATCAGATTCCACTCTTATCCAAATGTACACGACCTGTTGCATAATTGCATTGTGAGGCAAGTCTGCAAGGAAGCCGTTTCCCGGCCTGAATAAATCGATTTACAATTCCATAATCTAGGTCTTTCGCTCATCGTAAACATACTCCAAATTTATTGCTTTAATTGTAGTATAATCTAAGCATTAAAGTGCATGTAAACGTACTGATATATGCACCAGAAAACAGATGGAAGTCAAGGGAAGAAGATGGAAAATTCATGTTAGGAAGAACAGAGATGATGGATGATTTATGTTAAGAAAGAAAACTTTTATGAAGGAAGCAAACCGCTAAATAAACCAGATGTGAATGTTTTATGCCAAAATAAAGATATATAATATTTAAAAGCTATCACAAAATTATTGATAGGACAAAACCTAAATAATAGATGTGTCATTATGCCCAGATGTTGGGAGATGGTTAACTGGTGAGAGATAATAACAGCAGGATCAGCCTGTTTTCACAAAATCACAGATAGAGTGAAGGGAAGAAAAGAAAAATAAAACAATGAGGGCGAAAAAATGATTCTAAGAATCCACAAAAAAAAGGGAGGAATCCAAAGACATCACATAAAGAATATGGAACAAAGACAAACACAATATAAACACCAGGAAAAAAGTTCATGTAAAAAGATGAAGAACAAACACATAAAAGGTTCTGAAGATATGGAATTACCAAAAAAAAAAATAAGAGAAACAGCAGACAGAGATCACAAACTCGGAAGAATGAAATGAGGAGCAGATCAAACTCCATCCACAAACACACAACGCTCACCCTTTTGTACAAAGTGGTGGACGGAGGGAGAGAGAAAAGGCATCTGATTGGCTAGGCCCAAATGCCCTCCTCGTCATCCTATTGGTTAGTTCAGTCCAACCGCAGCGTGAATTTGGAGAAAGCAGGAAGTTAATTCGGCATAACCAGGGATCGCAGACAAACTTTCGAATAAGAATAAGTTGTCAGAAATGAGTGGAAATATAACCTTTTAAATATAGGAAAATATTAGTTGTTCAAAGTTGTTATACAAGATAGGAACATGAGGGATATACAGTGTGTGATCGGGCTGAGGCCTGGGGTTAGATCTCAGCTTGGTCTCTTTCTGTCCGGGGCAGAGGTCTCACCTGGTCTGGGGAGGGTTTGTGGTTGTTGGGCTGCTCTGAGTTTGGGGACGAGGCCTTCAGGTGTTCGTCCTCATAGTTATCTGCCATCAGCTTCATCCGGTTCTGAGTCTACAGAGAGAGAAAAGAGGAGGATTAAGCCTGAGGCGGTAAAAGAGCACATTTTAGACAAGTTGACTCCTCTGTCCTGATCTGCTCTTCCTCATCTGTCCCTGTGTGGTCTCATGTCTTAACTTCATTAGGGCTCAAGTCAGTTTTATCCTTTCTCAGTAGTCTGGGCTTTAATTTACTTCCATAAAATGAATTTTAGTGCATATGTGTGTACGCACTGTATGTGTGTGTGGATGCACACACTTGTGTTCACAAAGAGGAAAACCCTCGCCCTGAATTCCTTCGGTACTTAATTTGCAGAAAAGAAGAAAGAAAAAGTTTGGACGTCTGCCATGAGCTTTGCCTTCACTGACACACTGCACACTTCTCTGTGTGTATGTGTGTGTGTGTGTGTGTGTGTATGAGAGCGAGAGAAAGTGAGAGAGAGCAACGGGACAGCAAAAAAGATGGTGGGGAAGACAGTTAATGTAACTGTCCACATGTGTTTGTAGTTTATGCACACACACACTAACACACACACTTGACGTGCCACCTGTTGTGGAGCTTGTTAACAGGCGCAGAAAAATAACAGGCTTATAAAATTGCCACTTGGGAGGAGATCCATAAAGCCTTAAGACAAATATTAGACTATAAACACACATCCGTGCACACACACACACATACACACAAATAGACCACTAAATCACTCCACTTATGTGTCCATAACACACACACTGCAGTGCAAATACAGAATGAACTACAGTCTGCCTTTTTCATTTCTGCCATCATCTTGTATTCTGCCGTCTTTTCTTCTCTCCTCTCTGTGTTTGCTCCTTGTCTCTTACTCTTACTCCATCTATTATTTGACATGTTATACTTATGCTGTAGCCTTTTTGTAGGATTTGAGAGACAGAATGAGAAAGAGGGAGGGGTAGAGAGAGAGGGAGAGAGAGAGGGGGAGACTAAATGTGTCAGTCTTGTAGGTTCTAAATCCCCTTAGCCTCTCACTGAGCCCTGCAAGGCACAGGGGCTTAAGCAGACCAGACTGAGGTTTTGTACGTATGTGTGTGTGAGTGTGTGTGTGTGTGTGTGTGTGTGTGTGTGTGTATGTGCGCGTGTGCAAGCTTGTGTATGTTTGACAGAAGCAGGAAGACATATGTGAATGCCAAATTTCATATGTGTGTGTTATTTGAAAGCTAAAGAAAGACAAATCTATTTTTGAGGGTGTGAACAAGGATGTGCTTAAGTATGAGTGAACTGTGTGTAACTATGAGCTCAAGAAGATGTGTGTGTGTGTGTGTGTGTGTGTGTGTGTGTGTGTGTGCGTGTGTACATAAGTCATGCTGTAGAGAGCCACCCCTGGCGTGCATACACACCATATTCATTTCCTGGTTTACTAAAGACGGCCTTAAGATAAACACACATGTTAATTTAAAACAAACATGGGGAGTAAACAGTTTGTCTTAAAACCACGCAAGCACAGAACGTGGAGTCCTCGCTTCACCTGCAGACACACACACACAAAGATGTGGAGTGATGTTTATTTGTCTCTTTCTGTCTCTTCCTCCTCTCTCCTCGACTTCTTCCACCGAATGAAGCGCCACATTTTGAATTATTTATTAGCCGTGTACTCTGCAGTTTCATTATTAACGACAGCTCCATCAAATGCCAAAACACCAGGACATGTCATTATTACGCTCTGCTGTGGTGAAATCCATTACAGGAGGGTCACATGGTTCCTTCCCTCAACAGCACGACTGTGACGTAACAGCAGAAGAGGATGAAGAGAGCGGCGGTGAGTTTATAAGAATAACTAGACAATTTAATAGACCACGAGCAAGTGCATTATTAATTGCCTTGAGATTATGAGGCTATGGCATCGCATCCACATCTTGTGTTTCTACTTGTATCGTTCAAAACACGGTTCACCTATCAAAACGAGACTTTTGGATTCAGGCACTTCTTCCTTCTTTCCGTGACACTTAATCAGACGACAACAACAACAACAACAGATTCTGAAAACACCTGAATGATAAATGTCAAAGTAAGAACTTCCCTGAAAGGATCATAATCAATTCTCATCTCAGTTCTCTACCAATTCTCTCAACCGTTCCTCTGCGAATAGTGCAAACTGTGTGTTGCAGGTAGAAAACTGCCAGTTTTAGAGGTTATTCAGACCTGGTATTAAATCCCAATCTGAGCTATACGATCTCAGATAAGTACAAGTCTGAACACACCAAACGTATCCTAAATGCATCCTGAGACAGCTCAGACCACATTCGGAGACGTTCTGGGCACGTGACGACGGATAGAGACGGGTCACTTGAGATCAGATGACCTAGGATGGTCATTAACTTCTGTAAGCACTGAATGGATCATCATCCAGGTTTCTTCTCTGTGGTCGTCCACCTCCTTAACAGTGTGCACTTGGAGATCATTATATTCCTGGTAAAAAAAAAAACTACAGCGCCCAACGTGGGGCTCGAACCCACGACCCTGAGATTAAGAGTCTCATGCTCTACCGACTGAGCTAGCCGGGCTTCTGCCAGAACTGATGGGGTCAGGTTACGTGCTGTGACCTGACCCCCCCACCCGTTTAGCCCTCTTCTGTCTGCTGCTGGTCTCACTGCGAAGGGCCGTCTTCCCTCCTTTCCTGTCTAATTTAGCTTTACAGAAAGACTTGGTTCCCTTTAAAGAAAGAGTACAAAGAACAACAAAAAGGGTGAAACTGTGTAGATTTCGCCTGAAAGGGATCAACTGAGTCAAGGGGGAAGGACCCCCTCTCTGAACATGGCATTTCAAGTCTCCCTCCCATTTTCTCGTATCTACTACACTTTTTCCTTCTCTCTTTCCATGGTTTTCAAAAAGCACACAGCATCTCCCCTCCATTTTTCATTTGGACTTTGAACTTGGATCTGTGACTGATTGTTTCTGTCCCTCTTTCCAATGTGTCCTCATTTTCAGACGAAAAGGAGAGAACAAAGAATATGGAGGTAAAAGAATATATTAACACCTTTCATTTCCTCCCTTCCTCCTCTCCCTTCCCATCCTCATTCGCTCTCCCGTCTTTCTCTCCCCCCCTCTTCTGTAATTGTCAGGAATGCTGACCTCAGCTCACTTGTTTTGGTGCCAGCTCTCCCTCTCTCACTTAATCTAATCATCACGCTATTATTTCACTCCTCCTCCCTCGTCGTTCCCTTCTTCCTCTCCCCTACACCCCCCGCCATCCATCCTTCCTGTGGCGCCGTTACAACCCGATGACAACGAACGGAATGAGAAACAAATGAACACGGAGGAGTGAAGTGAGGGGGGAAAAATTTGCTGAGTCATGGTTGGAGGAAAATTATTTCATCGTGATAAGGCTCGGGGGAATAAAAGATTAGATTACAGTTTTGTCGCTCCGTGCAGGGCTAAGCGGAGAGCCTGGTTGATATCTGCACAATTATCAATAATGAAAAGTTGCTGAGTCATGGTTGTCGTTTTTCCATCACGCGAAAAAATTTGATTAGCTTTTCCGTGTTCTTTGTCAAGGAAAGAAAGCTGTTGATAAGCAGAAAATTACAAACGATGACGGAAAACGTCTCAGTTACACGCGGAGGGGAATTATTCCTTTGTGATGAATCCCTATGGAATCATAAATAAGATTAGGCTTACATTACTCCACTTTTGTCAGTAATATGAGAGACCGCGGAGAACCAAAATAACATAAACTACGATCGGTTCAGAGTGTGGAGTGAGAAAAGGAGAGACAAGTGAAAAGAATTCCTACAAATCTGAAAGGGAAACTTAATTTGGTAAATCCACAAATTTAAGAAAGACAAATAGCCAAATTCTGAGCTAATCTCTCTCTGATTCTGCTCTGATTTTAAACAATGCAAATGCAGATTGAGCTTCAAAAAGCTGTCAGTACGCTGCGAATAACAAAGTTTAAGCTTTTTAACATGTAAATTAGCTGTAAATTGTTCTTGGCTGAATCAATGGGACTCCTCTGTCCATCTTAAGACAAATCTGTGCCTTGAAATCTAGACAATCCGCCTTCTTTCTTCTCTTTGACACATCAGTCCTTTATTTTCTATACAAGGAGACGATCCCAGAGCGCACACACAAAAGCTGAAATTGAGAGGAACCTGGTTCAAGGATAAAAGCTCTGCAGAGTATTTTACTGAAGAAAATCTGATGTTGTTTTTAGTCTTTCTTTGGTTTGTTTTTCCTTTCTTTTTCCTTTTTTTTTGTATAATGAAATAACTTGAACTTCAGCCCCTTCAATTTGGAAAATGCCAAAACCAGCAGCTTACAAAACGTTCCCAAAACTAGTGGTATGGAAACTTTAAGTTGAAAGAAAATGCCCATTTTACAGTCGAGCTTTCACAACACACATACAAACACCACCTATAAATGTTAACCATATGTGTCTCTGGAGAGGGGGGTGGCACATCTCTCCCCTTCTTCTCCCTCTTGTTCCATTTCATAAATCTCACCATCACTCCTTCTGCTCCTTGCTTTCTCCTTCTCTAAGACTAGAAGTTTTAGAGAGGAAGGAGACCGGGAGGAAGATAGATGGAGAACAGAGAGTGACGAGAGCTGAGGTCAAAGGACAATACACAGGAAATACTTTGAGCGATGAACACATACTTTAACACACTCAGGTGTATACTTTGTGTGTTCACAGGGCTCCGTAGGATTCTGACATTTCTGCTTAAATGTCCATTGAGAGAATCCAAATTAAGGATTAATAACATTACAATGTTTTTACCACAAAAAATGAGCAAAGACCATTGAAATACTTGTTCAGTGCCAAAAGGTCTGCAATTAAAATACACAGAAAGCCACAAGATCACAAAAATAGATCAACGCCAAACGTGAAGCTCAAACACGCAACTCTGAGATGGGCCCTGATGAAGAGTAGGACGGTTTGTTGAGATATTACATTTATGTCCTGCAGCAAGATAATGTTGGTTGAGATTGAGGCAATATTTCAAGCACTGGTACACATACAGCAGAGGACAATTTAGCAAGAGCTGTTTGATCATCTTCTCGTTTTGTGTCAGCTGCTGATCTTATATGTAACAGATTTCAAAGTCTAAATATGACGTCACGCAACCCTGATCTCTTGTGACAGTTGGCAACTTGTGTGCTGCTATGAATCACTAAACCACAAATAATCTCTCACCACAATAATGGTGAAAGCTCAGGACGCATTGAGAATTTGAGAAAAGTCACTCGCCCAACGTGGGGCTCGAACCCACGACCCTGAGATTAAGAGTCTCATGCTCTACCGACTGAGCTAGCCGGGCTGACGTTACCCTTTGACTGCTGACACACATGTGGTTGATGTGGGAGGTCGGATTACCTTCGCGCACACTTTGACTTCTTTCATTCTTCACACCCACACACAACACAAATGATTACAGCCTCCAAAAACATTTCATGTGACTCGTCTCTGATTCACACTCACTTTCATGTCATTCTGCACCTCTCTGTATCTGTCAAGCAGGTCATCAGTGGAAGAGTGTGTGTGTGTGAGTCTGTCGTTTTGAGAGAGGAAGTTAAAAATAGCCTATTGCATGGCTACATACACACACACACAAACACACACACACACACACACACACACACATCCACACTCACTCAGACACCACACGGGAATATTAAGGAAGTCTCAGCTCTGATCCATCTGAAAGTTATGACACCACAGACAGAGAGAGAGAGAGAGAGAGAGAGAGAGAGAGAGAGAGGGGTGATCGTACACACACATCACACCACACAGTTGAGTCTCTGTGTTGTCAGTAACCACCTTACCACCTTTGAGACCCTGAGGTGTCATAAAAGACTTCAAATAGTACAGAGAGGGAGAGAGGGGAGATGGAGTGATGAAGGAAGGAAAGAGAGAGGACGAGTGTTGCGTGTCGTAATGATTTCATTTGGTGCAGCAGCTCTTCTCTTTCTTTAATCTGTCAAACATCAATCCCCCCACCCACACACACACCTTTCCTCTACATACAGTTATATTATTGAATCCTTTGAGCTCCTTCGATCCACTAAGTGGATTTTTGGCAGTATTTAATAACCTGAACTTGGGCCAAATAAGTATTGCAAGATCGGATCAACACGAGATGTTTTGAATGAAAAATCCATTATTGGCATGTGAACAGCCGTGTGTTGATCCAAGTGAAATGAAGCATGTTTTTATTTATGTGGTGAACAGGAGGTGTTAACAAGCTCTGCATGCTCAAAGATGAGTCAGTTTGTACGTATGTGTGTGTGTGTGTGTGTGTGTGTGTGTGTCCATATGACTGCAGGTCCCATATTTTACACTGTATATACATAAGCATGTACTGTAAACAGGCTGGTGGGCCAGTGGTTATAAACTCACCATCCGGTATCCCAAAGGTTATGTGCTTCATCTTAAAAGCCACTGTGTTCACTTTTAGTGGTTGCCGTGGTAACAGCACATCTTACGTAAGTATATCTTATATAAAATAGCAGGTATGGGATCGTGCAGGTACGTGATGTATGCAGCATTGTATTATATGGGAGACACAGAGACGGGAAGAGGGGGGAAGAGGAGGGACGAAGACTAGTAAGAAAGAGAGAGAGGAAAATGCAGCAGTTGACTACTACAAAACCTCTCTCGCTCTCTCTCATGTGCTGTCCTGATTATAATAACAGACTGAGGGAGGGAAATACAATGATGTGTGGAGTGTTAAAGAAAACAGAAAAGAGGGATGAGAAGGAAATGGAGGAGAAAAAGGAAGGATGAGGAACATTACTTGTAGCTCTAATGGTGAAAAAGAAGCAGAAAGGACCGAGATCGACAAGGACAGCTCGGAGAGGCAGTGAGGAGGAAATCCACCTAACTCCCTGCAGCCTCGTCCACTCAGGGGTTGGTTAATTCACTAGACCCACGAGGACTTTTACTGCACGTGTGAGTGTGTGAGAGCGTGAACATGCATGTGTGTGAATAGGCCTCTGTGTGGAGCGGCAGCGGCATTTGGTCATGTTTATACGCTTGTTTTTGGCATGGCGGAGTGTGTACCTATAGGTGTGTGTACACATTTGTGTGCTCCGGCTCTGTTTATGAGTGTTCAAACAAGCAGGTTGACGTGAGAGGTTTTGTG
>OMNV01008999.1:11994-87379 GCA_900303265.1 Brotula barbata
GCTGCTTTGGCCCTTGGCACGGCCAACTTGGTCTGCGGCCAAACGGAGGACATACTGATGGAGAGAGAGAGAGGGGCGAGTAGCTGTGAGGGAGGGCCAACAAGTTGGAGATGAGGTGGAAGAGAGGTCCGAGTTTTGAGAGTTGGGGGTTTATGTGAGCCGGATGCAGCCAAGGGTTGGAGAGGAGAGGGAGGACGTAAGCAACAAGTGTAGAGGAAGCAGGGAGTAAAAAAAAAAAAACAGGAAAGGACAAAGACGAGCTGATCCAACCCTGGCTCTCGTGTGATTTACTTACCTCCTTAAAGCAAAAGTGTTGGATATCTGCGTGTTTGTGTGCGGGGGGTGTGCTTGCAGCCATAAAGAGTGTGTGTGCGTGTTTGCACAGCGCTCAATTGGTGTTTGTGGAGTAAATGTGGCGAATATGATATGCTGTGTGTGTGCAGTGCAGTGACATTTGTGTTTATGTTTGTATGTTTGAGTTGCTCGTGCGCATTAAAGTGGACTTGTGTGTATGTGTGTGTGTGTGTGTGTGTGTGTGTGTTTACAGGAGTGTGCATTACCTTAACGGTGCGGTGATGCTTGCGTGAAGGGTGACAGTGCATGTTGCTGGTGTTGCAGCAGCCGGTGCAGCGCTTCACCTCCACGCAGGGCGGCCATATCAAAAAGTTAGCAGACGTGGGATCCACCTGGCTCCTAGAGATCTCGTAGATCACCGTCCGCGTCTTACACACCGCCGGGACCGCCTCCTCTACTGGAGAGAGACACCGAGCGAGGGAGAAACGAGGAATGGAGTTAATGAATTTGGTCTGTACGAGTATTGGGTGACATATTTTCCATAAACAGGCGCATGTCGTGATCCCTCCTTTTCACTCCCAGCTGCTGTGTGCATTCCTGCGCTGCTCATTATTTGATGACTCACTCCATGAGGGAGCTGTTCGTCTTACTTCCAATCACACCCAGCCTCCTTTAAGGCTGTTAAGAAGGCAGACTTTCCCAAAAGCTGATCTCATATCAGCTAAGGAGCTTTGGGATCAACGTGGTGACACATAAAGAGGCTGCTGCTTTCTTCCTCGTCTCTCACTGAGACTAATGCAGCGTGACTAGGCCCGAAAACCTTTATGTCTGCCAGTGGGAAATCTAATAATGGCCTCTGACGACGATGGCCGTAGTGAAAAGAGGAAGGCAGCGACCATTCATGTCAGATTTAACGGTCTGACAGGCGCTCCAACCTAAAGACGTGACAGGGAGTGCACGGCGGCCATTACGTCGTAAAAAGACGATATGCGCGCCGCAGATACGGTGCGGCCGCGGCTTTGTTGGACAGCTGTCAAAACGGTATAATTACGATACGCCGCGCACACGTGAAATACGAGCGGCGACCGTGTCCCGCGTTTGGTTTAACTGCTGCGCTCGGAGAGCTGTGTCGAACATGCGGCTAGTCTCAACACACACATCTCGCACTGCACGGCATTCTCCGGGCCTCGATCAGATATCATACCGCGTGGCGTTTTATGAAGCAATCTGACTGGGAGCCCAGGCGAGCTGCAACTTGAACCCTGAATGCCTGGAATTTCCACGCTTAAGGATATATTTCTCTCCTGGCGTGTGTGTCTCAGATCTTCAAGCCTCTGGCCAATCAAAAGGCTCGGTGTCACACGTCCTCATCAACCCCTCGCAGCGGTCTCGCTTCTCGTGATTCCTTGATTGCTTTAAGTGCTGGGTAGATGTCATCATTAAGGCTCCTTCAATCGCCATTAGGCCTCCTTTAATCCACAAAATGGAGCATGAAAGCCGCTAACGGTTAGCTTTGCTGCAAATTGAGAGACCGATCTGTTTCGACTGCTGGGAGCTCTTACGTGAGGAAGGGATAAGGTGGGAGGTATTTTTAGGTTACGATGGTGCGAGGTCTTGTGCCAAGTTGTGATCTACAGCCACAGTACGCTAGTCGCTGTGACGTAACCTCCGATGCTTATTTTACGAGTGTTCATTCTGTCTTACCGATGCTCCTCTTGCGTCGGCTGTGGAGCTGGGAGCTCTTCAGGTCGCTGAAGTAGCCATGGTGCCGGGAGTGATTTTTGTGGAAATTGTGGTGTTTGTGGTGCTTGGGCTCCTCAATGATGTCATTTCCCGTACCTCGTCAAAACAGAGGGCAGTCACGTTAATAATGTCACGCAGAGAACACACACAAACACACACACACGCACACAACAACAATTTAAAATACTGTTAACCGCCACAAGAGTTTTAGTGGCAGCGAATGACTGCGGTCGGTGATTGGTGGAGGATGAACTACCGTATAAACGTCTTATTTACCCCTTCGACAACAAACGGGGTTAGTCAGACGCTTTGATTCCCTGAGGGGCTTGGGGTTCCCCGTGGGTAAGCAGTTGATGATGTCATGGATTGCGGTTGGCGTATACCGGCTATAGACGGCGTTGTGTTACTGGGACCTCAGATGTAACTGTTTCCTTTGTGTGTCATCCTTGCTCACTTGTTTGGCACAACTTTCCCACCGGGAATAAAGCGGCCAGACGCAGGTGAGTCACAGAGAACAACCAGCTTCCACACACACGCGAGGAACCAGAGCGGTCATTTGACAGGTGGTGCTCCAGCGCCATTACCCCCGGGCTTAATTAGCGGTTTCGCGTCTCCCGTTTACCTGTAAATTGTTGACTTTTTCAATCACTCAGCGGCTCAGAAGAGTACATGTTTTGTTATTCTGTCGATGGAGCGCCTCAAATCTCTCTAACTCCGGCCTAATGCAGCAGCCAGCTCAGCTTATTCCCAGTCAGGGCCATCTGATAAAAGCTGCTTGTTTTGGTCCACGCCCAGAATATGAGTCGGATTACAGGCGAGTGGCAAAGCGGCAATAAAGCGATAAAGCTCGTTGGAAGGATACTGGCCTTTCCCTGAGAGCAGAGACTGACACAGAATGTTTGCTAATTGGGTGGGTCTGCTTGTCTGAGGGCAGTGCATACCCACCCACCTGACTAACACAATTTCATACCTGTACACTTAACATAAACACACACGCGTACACACACACACACTATGCAAACTCCTCTTTTTATCCTTCGTAACGTGCTAAAACCCAATGTACACCCGTACAACAAAGCTCAGCCGAAGTCAAACACATTCCACTCAGCCAGCTCCTTTTGTGCCCCGACCAAAGTCATCAGAAAGGATTTCCTCTACCTATACACGCTGCGACTCTGGGTTTGGTTGTTTATTTGCTTTTACATGCCTTCGTTTTCTACGTCTGTCAGGCCTCGCTGCCGATCTCGTCCGCTCGGTTGAGAGAGGGGTGAGGAAATTTCCTTGTGGGCCTTCGCACAGCCAGCGACTTGGAACCACGGGTCCACACAAAGGAGGGGGTGACTTCAGGGTCCGGATAATGCGTACTGCACACCTACGTGGTGTGCGTGGATCGCATGTTTACGCCTCCTGCGTGTGCTGTCAGGTGGACGCGCTGTGACAGCTGGCTAATTTCTCTAACTAACAACCTTTTAGCACTGCGGGTCACTGACAGAACTCCCAGTGTGCTGATGGCCTCCTCTCACGCCTCCCTTTCCTTCTCTCCATATCCTCCTGTCAGAGAGGGTAGGGGGTGGGGGTTGAGGGGAGAGCGCCGCACCGGTGGCCACCCGGAGACAGGCGGTGTCAGAGCTGACAGGAGAAAGGGAAGGAGGACATAAAGAAGTCCTTTATGGACTGACAAGTCCCCTTTTTTCAGAGTCACAAAAGGACCTTTCCATTGTGTTTCTCTGCGCTAAAAAAGGGGGTACCTAAAGAAAGGAGGGGAGAAGGAGCGAGGCCGTCGGGCGGAGAATGAGTTAAGAAAAGCGAAATTAATGGGGGAATAAAAGAGTGTTAGAGGGAAAAGCAGAGTGAGGGTTTTACCGCTCGGCCGGTTCCAGGTGACTAAGAAGCAATAACACGCCGGGAGCGTCGTCAAAGTGAGACAAGGGAAAAGAGGACAGGAGACAGTCTCTAGCCATGAATCAGGCTTTCATGACTCGCAAATTGCGCTCTCCATTAGCTGAGGGCTTTCCTCCTCCTCCTCCTCCTCCTCCTCCTCTCTCTCTTCGCTCACCTACGTGTACAAATAGTCAACTTGTTGTTGACTTGTTGTAATAAGTGAAATCATTTCTGCCTCACCCTTCATCCCTTTATTCTCAACATGCTGCATGCTTGAGCTGAAGGTATTAAGTTCAGGTCCTGGGCAACAGGTCTTCCCTGTGGGCGTTAATATTGAAGGCTGATTAGTCGGTATCAAAGAATCTGTAATTTCACAAGAATTGCTGTCAACTGAACAGGCGGTCACAAAGCAGATTGCACAACAACTTTCCTCCGCTCTTAGCCGAGTGTAGGCGCTTCAGAATCCTTGCGCTCCCTCCGTCACCTCTGCCCCATGCCGAGAGTCAGGTTCCCTTTTCTGTCAAAGTCCTTTACTGACAGAGATAAGAGCAGGCAGGCTGGGAGGCCGCCCGAGGAGGGAGACCGGGATCGGGAGAAGGAACAGAGAGGAGACGAGCACCTCGGGGGCCAGACAGCCATGAGGAGCCTTCAGGAGGGTCATCTCATCTGTCACTCAGAGCTGCAAACACTATCTGCACTGGACGTGTGCACGCAAACGCACTCGCACCCTAACACACGCAGACAAAGGGCTTCAACGCTGCGAGCCTGTTCTCAGTAAAGTGGCACTAACTGACACACACACACACACACCTACATAGCGTAAGCCCTTCCAGCTTTGCCAGTGATCCTACAGCACCGCGTTATGAAGCCGTCCTTCCCTCGACAGAGATCCCTGATAACAACGCTCATAATCTCCCAGTGAATACACTCAAAGTCTGCCCACATCACTCAACCTCTTCAAGAAAAATAAACCAGGATTTCCTGGATATGCTGATCAACTTGCAACACAAACTCTGCCTGGATCTTCTAGGTGCCCGTGTGTTGCTGATATTAAAGGGTCATTGTAGCCTTTCCCTCTCCTCTTTCCTCACTGACATGCCGTGCCGTGTACAGTTCAGCCTATAGTATCTTTACTGTCCTGGACATCCACAACAAAAGCTCTGAAAATACCCCCCGGCTGGCGTCAAGTCTTTTAATGGGCAGACAGGGCCGCCTCGCTGGCCCTCAGACAGATTTATGCCCTCGTAATAATAATCAGCCTACTACTGTTACCCTGGAAAACATTCCTCTGTTTGAAGAAAGACATGTTAATTCAATTATAAACACCTCTTCTCATGCTAGAGGTGCCTCAGGGATCTATTCTGGTCCCGGCATCAAGTGCAGCCACCACTGTGCAGGTTGGATTGATTGTGAACGCAATAATGTAGAGCACAACTGAATCAAGAGATTGTAATAACCCTCTACGGTTGGGATTTTTGATCCGACTTGTTGCTGTGACCTTCATTATTTGGATTGCTTAACTGTTGAACTCTACCCCATAATTCTCATAAAGGTCAATTTGAAATTCTGCTAAAATGGCCAGCTGCATTGTGAGGAATTCTTTATTAGAACCTTTATTCTTTTAGTTTTTTCATGGAACCGCAATCAGAACTTCTCCATCTTTTTTGTCTATTACTATTATTATCTATTCTACTTTTCTACACGGTACACTCAATTATTCCACTTTTCAAATTTAGTAAGCACCATTTTCCACCTATAAAATCTTTCGGTCTGAGCCCTGTATTGGATATATACGACCACAGGCTGTGTAAATAGAGGCTCGTGTGAGGGCAAACGCCTTCTTCCAGCACTCCGCTGTAACATAATCTATAAGACGTCTGAGACAAACCGGTCCCCCTCCACTACAGAGGAACCAACACCTCCACCGACCACGACTGACGCACAAAAACCTGCCTGACCTGCGAGCTACGGTCTCCATTTACAGGCCCACATTTGCAGCGGTCCCCCCCCTGCCATGGAGCGAGCTTACTGCTGTAACAACGGCACAACCAATGTGCACAAATAAAAAGTTGGCAGTGAAAGTCCACCTTTGTCACATGTTTCCCGTGGACGCGCCTATCACAGGTACTTACTGCTTTATCATGCAAAGCGGGGTTGCACTTATATTGGTCCAGGCAACCTCCGATCACACACACGGTTCACTGCACTTTAGCCGAGGCCAAATCTTTCAGCCTGTCAGCACGTCGGTTTTTATTGATTCTGACTTCTTATTAGATCAAAATTTGACGACCACAGGACAAATGTGTGTATTTTGTACAACCCAACACGTGATTTCCATCATTTTCAAGCAAAAATTTAATGGTTTTAATGATGAGGATGATACTAAAACACCCCCTGTTTAAGTTAAATGAACCCATTTTGCAATTCCACACGTCATCAACATGTTGTAGCGTCATAACTGAAGAAAAAAGTGGATCAAGAGGCAGAATTTACCTACGGAGTCTAACTCCAGTAGCCGCTGGAGGTCGCTGATGCTGTGGATTTCACTGTGGGACAGTCTGTCTATCAGCTCCTGGGGAAACTCCACTTCCTTCAAGAGAGGGGGGGTGCAGAGAGATCAGACAAGAGAGTCAAGTTAGAGAAGCGTCGAGTCCGTGTAAATAAGCACGCTGGGGTTTGATGAACCACCAAGAAGTTCAGTGCCGTAAACATTTAGCATCAGTGCGTCATAAGCCGCTAAACATGGAGAGAGAGACGCCAGACCCCTTTATGACGATCACACCGTGTAATCCTGCATTGTTGGGTTACAATGACGGCATGATCATATTAATATTTGGTCACGGCTTCAGTAATTGCAGGTTATTTGATTTCAATCACATTTAGTGCATGGAGACGGGTTTTTATGGAATGAATGCAACTTCAATATTTGTGCGCAGTATTTGTTGTTTCCACACTTGACATGAATCTGCGGGTCTCCGCTCACTTTGCACTTGTTGCGGTCCTGCAAGAGGAGCAAAACCCGTGCGTCCTTACGGGAAGGGGGTCTATTTATATCAGGCAGAGCGGTTCTCATGAAAGCGCTTACTCCAACCAAAACGTTTGCCCAGTTGGCTCGCACCACAAACAGATTTGGCACAAAAGCCAAAAATAACTGCGACGCGCGTCCAAGTGCAGACAGGACGTTTGGCGCTCCGAGGCGCGCAGCCCCTCATGGTAGCTGGCGCGCCGCGCTGTGCGCTCCTTCCACACCAAACTCGCGTGTTCAGAAAGTTCTTTCAGAGGCTTCAATGCCAACATTTCTCCGGATGAACGCTGGCAATTAGAATGACAGTTAAATCATTGAAATTAGAAGAGCGCGTTGATAATTGGAGAGCTGATTAAGATGTTTGAGTTTAATTACAGGGTTTCAATCAAAACGATCGCTGCGCTGCAAGTTTTCGGGTCATCAAGTCCATGTGTAGCTGCTGGAGAAAAGCGCGCACTGTGGGACCCCCAGCCGAAACACCCCGCACCAGTGTGTTTGAGTGCGTGTACGTGTATGTGTGTGTGTGTGTGTGAGAGAGAGAGAGAGAGAGTGAGACATGGGGCCGGGGGACTCAGCCCCTCCGCTCCCCCTCTCTGTGTAAACTCCTTGTAAGTTTACCTCAGCGGTGACCAGCAGCAGGTACGAAGTCCACAGGAGGAAGCAAGAAAACACGGCTCTCATCTCCCTTCAATACAGATTTAACCCCAAACAAGAAAACGGTGCTACGCTGTAGGAGCCGCAGAGTCGCTCCTGGCCCCAGAGGATCCACGACCATCCCCTCAGGGGGTGTGGGGGGGAAAGAAGAAACCAGTGGCCTGGGTCACACTCCGTGCACTTGTTTGTTTTTTTTGTTTTTGTTTGTTTGTTTATCTTATAACAGCCTCTGGATGTTGACGCCTGGTTATTCACATCGGACCGCGTCCTCTCGCCCCGGCTCTCTGCGGCAGGTCGGCATAGCTCCTCATCGGGCGCAATCAAGTGGGACAATCCCAAGGGACGACTCTGACGCGCATTGCACTTGTCCTTCACCCTTTTTGACGCACGGCGACAACTTCACTCAGCGGGGGGAAAAATGGACTCAACGTGGACAAACGCTCACGACTACTTTGCTACAATTAAAAAAAAAAAAATCTCGTCTCGAATCGGATAATCCAACAGGTCCTGTGAAGAAAGCCGAGGTGCAGCGACGGAGGAGAAAGTTGTCCGTGTTGCTGGAGCTGCAGCAGTGTGCACAGTGCGCCTGTGAGCCGCTGGTTATACTCAGCCAGCAGCTCCGTGCCCGTTGCGCCTCCCCTCTCGCATCTATTCAGCGAGGAGAGCTGGTTGGCTGGCCGGATGACTTAAGACTTTAAAGCGTGTGTGCCCATCCCCCCGCCGCTCGTGCTCGCGCGCATGTGAGTGTGTGAGTGTGCGTTCCTTCAGTTAAAGAGAAAAAAAAAAGTTTAATCCCAGAGTTTAATCCACGTTACACTGGAAAAGGAGGCGGAACCGGTCGATACGTTGGAGTTTCTGTGACCAAAAAAAAAAGAAGGAAAAAAAAGCCTTGGGGATGATGAAGATGATGATGATGACGATGATGACCGAGGATGACGAGGAAGATGATAACAGTGATATTTTTCATTGCTTGCTTTAGCCATTAAAAACACTATCACATCTTATGATCGCTGAGAGACTGAAGTAACTTTGAAGATATTAGACAATGCTGTTGATGATGATGACTCATTATGTCTCATGATGATGATGATGATGACGAGATATTAGCACAGCTGTCCTCGTCTGTGTGTGACTCTCAGGCAGTGGAATCATTCTTGACACATAATATTGTTTAAACCTACAGCAAAGAGGATGGAAAATGAGCCATCACTCAGTACCGTGCATACCTCCGCCCAGGCCCAATGGTTGATGCCCCCCCCACACACACACATACACACATACACCCCACCACCCCCAAACCCCTCAATGATAGCAATAGACCAATTCATTCAAGAGTGAATACGAACAGAGCCAAGGGGCGAAACGTAAAAGTGGTTATTACAGCGCCACTGTCCGGCCTGACCCGTCCCTAAACTTCATGGGTTCCTCCCTGGATCATGTCCAACCCGCGCGCCAAGTTTCATGAAAATCGGCTTATAGTTTTATGTGAAACCCTGCTGACAGACAAACCAACCAACCTTGGCCAAAACGTAACGTAATGATGATGATGATGACGTGGACAACATGACACAACTTACAGAGACTGAAGAATAGACTAGTTAACAGCTGGTTAACCACTAACCGGTCCCAACTTGCTGCGGGGAAGCTGAAGGCAGAACAGCGCTGGGAGGTCTGGGAGGAGAGGAGCCTGGGGCCCGCGGTCGGTGAGACACTCCTACAGGAGAAGTGAGACAGACAGACACAGAGAGAGACACGCATCAGGTGCTAGAGGTGACAATCCACAGGTCAGCTAACCAGGTGGTCTCCCGTCCACCTCGTCCATCCCACTGGATCACATAACAGGCAGACGGCCCGAGGGCTTCGTCTGCAGCGTTTGCTTCATTTACTGCACCTTTTCCGACTGCTCACTCTGCGCTTTGGAATGTGTGCGTTCAACCGTGTGATGTCATAGTTACGAAGTAAGATTTGTCATTGTATTTTCACGCATGGAGCAAAATTTGCTCTTTGCGTTTACTACATCCTGAGAAGCGGTGGGCACCAAGCTCAGATCTACAGCTGAGCGCCTCGGTCCAAGGCTGCAAACAGGAAGGCCTCAAACCCGCAACCAGCTGCACTGATCCACCGCTGCGGCAAAAGTTGATAAGCTGCAGGAGCAAATATCTGCGTGTTCATGCCCGTGACTAAGCCTGTCTGATGACAGACAGGTTCATCACCGGATTCCACGCCCCCTCATGGAAGCCGGTGATGGCATTGTGTTGTCATGGTCACAGGTCAGACTCCCTGCCTGGATGTGCAATCTCCCTGAAAGCTATGAATCATAGACTTCATGTGGATGTTGTGCATCACGTCATGGTGGGAAACGGGGAGCAGTGGGAGTGGGAGTAGCAGTGGGAGAAAGTGATTCTGAGTCAAGGAAAAACAACAGGGTGAAGATGATGATGATGATGATGACAATGCTGAGATTGCTGAGGTGTAGCAGGCAATATTTCCACATTGCTCAGACTCCCTCTCGCGTCTGCTATCTTTGCAGTGTGTGTGTGCTTTGATGATTTACCAGTATTGAGGGAAAACGTCTCTGTGAGCTCATGCATTCTGGGTAAATTTGCATAAAATGACACCCAACACAACCAGAATAATATTTAACAAGTAAAAATTTCCATATCTTAAAAAGTAAGAGTTACTGTAATAGATTTTTTTTATAGATTTCTAACAATCACACTCAATTATGTGGCCTATGACTTTTATCCAAATTCCAAAATAACACAGAACTGTTAGCCTTAAAGTGTACTCAGTGATCAATGAATTTACCAGTGTTTAAGGGGTTAATGCAGGATATATAGGTTAGACGGAGAAGAAAACAAAAAGAAAACATTTTCTGCTTTGTTTTGACAGGTACAGTAGAGCGACAGACAGGAAGGATGGGGCAGAGAGAGGGGATGACATCCAGCAAAGGTCACAGATTGACCCCTGCTCTGCTCTGCTGTGTTATGTGGTATGAACTTAAACCAGTGAGACTATTGTGACGCATGCTGCTGCAGCTTAGGGGCCAATTGGTCGCAGGTGTGTCTGACTGCTGCAGCTGATAGATCAATCAGACAGGAACCTATTTAGGTTTCATTCACAAAGACTGCAGGCTGGGGGCGGAGCCGAGAGTCTGTCAGCAGTTTGGGTTTTTGAGTTGGCATGATTTATCATTTTCCTTTTAAGTTCTATCTCGTGCGTGTGCATCCTCGCCATGTGTCGTGTGTGGCTGTGAGTCAAGTGAAAAGGACTTAGTCACAGTGACGGGGAGAGCACGATTCTCTCTGTCTTTCCTTCACCTTCACTCACTTCTGTATGGACCATTAGGTAACATGTTTACTGGCAACTGAGGTCTGTGTACCTAACAACATCAACCCCAATAAATGGTTTTATAGAGGCTGGTGCACAGTAAATGTGGTCATAAAGACGCTGCGGAGAAGACGCTCTCTGAGAGAGGCGACGACTCCCGTTTCCCCCTCCGGGCCACACATAGTTTTCACTGACAAGAGCCCAACAAATGGGGAAATAATTTCACAACGAGGTGGATATGAGTTACAATGTCCCGGGGGGGCGTTGAAGCGTGTGTTTTAGTCTTGATAACTCAAGGTGTCCGTGCTTTTCATCAGTTACACATGGCCAGGAGGAGTGACATTCTTATATTAATTAAAACGAAGTGGAAGATTTCTTTGACGAGCTCGGTTTGAAGCGTCACGTCGCTGTTTGGAAAAACCTGACGAAGATTGAGATGGACGTTCAAAGACGGCTCGAGTAACTGAGTGTGAAAAAACTCAAGTGTGAAAAAAGGAGGAGAAACATATTTATAGAAAATTGTCTGCGCTGCGCTTGCGTGACTTTAATGCCACCCAGGAATGCAATGATAAAGTTGTCGTGTCTGTTGGAAGGCAGCGACCAAGCCAAACCAATAACAGGATCTCACACTTCTATGTGCCGGATCCAATAAAAAGACGACAGTAGAAACTCATCACGCTGATAACTGCATAGTTTCAGTGGTTATGATATCTGCAGCAGCTGATGTTTTATATCCTTTCTTCCACGCGGTCACATATTTTCCAGCGGGCATCCCTCTTTCTATTGCCCCTCATAATGTTGAAGCCGAGCCGATTGCTGTGCGACAGTGAAACAAACACCGATGGGAACTTGGTGTCTCCCCCCCCAGCACCACCCACCCATATCAGCGCGTGAGTCACGGACAGAAGGAGCGGGGCCTTTGTAGACGACCGAGCGATCTCCTCCCCTCTCCCCAGGGTAGAATTAAAGTTGGCTAACCAAAGCCCGAACCAGCTCATCAACGTCTTTGATGACAACGTTAATTCTGATAGTGGTTTATGTCCTGCTGTCTGAGCACGTCGTGTGTGTTATTTGACACGTGCATTTGTGTCTGGTAAGAGGCCCATTAGACACTGTGGCTTGCATTTATGGTTGGGTTACTCATACACGAACATACATATTAACACACACACACACACATATGTACGCACTCTCGCTCGAAAGGGGAAGTAGTTCAGGTGAAATTTCCCAGGAGCAAAGGTGCATTCCAGAGGCTGGTAGCGATATAAATTGGACTTGGAAATAATCCAGAGCAGAGTGCATATCCAGGACAACCTCTACAAGCATGCTAAACAAGCAACAAGGCTACATGTACACACAAACACTGCCACAAAACACATTGATCCATACGGTCCCTGATCATGTGCTGAGATATCATGTGTATATTTTACAAACATTGGAGGGAAAAACATGAAATAAGGAAATATGTCAGCAATATTACAACATTTACTCACTGGCTGACTGATTTGTAAACGGTCAGCAGTTGTCTGACCTCTTAAGCTCTGTGATAAACAAACACCAGTGGGTCCATCTTCATGTTTTCTGATATGCATATGGAGGAAAACTTGTTGTTTTACCTCGATTTCTAGTGCAGATATCAAATCTTTCAGGGTGCATTGTGGGTAAATATGTCACCTAGCACGTCCAGAATTAAGAGAAATTGAAAAAGGGAAGTTGAAAACTGCTATCTGTTATGGATGCCTTTCTTTTTATCATACCTTCTCTAGACGTTAGGACAGTTTTATCCTTTTTCTGTGCTGCACATTCAATTATTAATGTTGTACTAAAGTGCAAAGGCTAAAAGTCTTTTAAATAACCCTGAACTGGGCCTTCAGTGGGAACTTACCGGACTTAATCCAATTGCAATTATCGGGGTTGGCCGACCTCTCCTCACGATGTCTAGCTTTTCTGGAAAAGTTCGCCTTGAAAATGGATTTTTAAGTATGTCCGAGACCAAGTCAATTTCTCCTCCTCCGTCAGAAATTGTGGGCGTAAAAAATTCTAACTCAAATGTATTAATGTGTGCAGATCGCTACAGACGGGTTTTGCTAGTCGAACTTGGCTGTAATAGTTTTGCTCTGACCAACCAATCAGAGGATGGAAAAATACTGACATTACTGTGGTACAACTGGCTGGACCTGAGAGGGGAATTTGAAATCTGATTGGTTAAAGAAACAGTCCCATTGCTAATATAGTTGAAGTTCCGTGAGCCAGCAGCACTGATTGTGAAGGCCCTGGGCAGATTAGATTGACATGGCAACACATAGAGGCTGAAATCTGATTGGACAAAAAATCTAACATCCACATACACGTACTGGAAGCAGTGCAGCCAAGAGAAACGCTACGAAATGAAGAGAACAGACTGTTGGGAATAAATTAATACGATTTCATGGAACAAATATTAGAATTTAGGTCGTAACTGTAGGTCTGTGCTTCTGATGGTGTTTAGGCCAGCAGAAAAGGCCTTGCTGGTCCTGATGGCCATTTACCAATGCAGCAAAGAATGAAAAATGAATCGGATTGTGTCCATGTAGTTCAGGGCTATGATGAGATTTGCAGAAAGAAAAGTCAAAAGGTATTCAAAGGGTATTTTATCAGTCAAACTGCATAGCCCAGTCCAGTACATCTGGACTCAAACCTTATCACGATTAACGTTTACTTTACTGATCCTGCCAACTCGCTTCCGTGATAAGGACGATAAGGAAAGGTCATACGGAAGAGGGCAGGGTTTTTTCACATTCAGGCCAGATCCTATTACAGGTAATACAGCCCTCCACTTTATCGCCCACCCCCTTTCCCACCCCGCCTTCACCCTCCTTTCTCATTACTTCCGACTTAAAGACTGTGCAGTGAGGAGATTAGCCTCTCATTACGGATCAATCAATTTCCACAGCAAATGGAGCTCTCAGCCTGCAGGAGGACCAGGAGCAGAATTCACTGATGTCAGCCAAAAAAAACATACTGTATATCTCCCTGTAGCAAGATGAGCAGAAAAATCCAATTTTCCCTGTTATCATTTTATTTTTAGTATAATTCTTGTCTAAAGGGCCGTCTTGATTAATACCAGTTGCTTCTTTTTCACGTGTTCATTCAATTTAATTTCTAATAACGTGTCTTATCATAACAATGGTAATCCTGTTCATAAGTTGTAGAGTGAGTTGCTGTTGGGACGCTGAAGGACAGTGTGTAACTTATAAAATAAGAAACAACACTCACACCCTCTGCACTGCTTCTATTGGATGCATGTGTTAAGTGAATAGCCTCCTCTGTAGCCATTTCCTGCTTGCTGGATCCTCTGCCTATACTGAACTTTTTAAAGAGTTACATCCTGCACTTCCCTACTTAGTATTCTGATTAAGTCTCTGTCCATGGAGGCTGGTGACAGTTATCAAACCCTTACTAAAAAATCCAACATTGGATCCAGGAATCCTAAATAACAACTATAGATCCCTCATCTTTGCTTCTTGTCGAAAATTGTTGGCGTGTAGTACACATATTTTTGATTTGATTGATTTGGTTTGATTTGGTTTCACCTGACCAGGCAAATCAAACCAAATCAATCAAATCAAAAATATGTCTCAGGTGAAACCAAATCAAACTTTGGCACGTCTACCTGTCAGAAAAATATGTACTTATCTTAATCTCAATAGAGTAGAACACAGTGCCCTCAGACACTCCAGCGGCAATCAGATTGTAATCTCTGTGTGTTTACTTGTTTTGACTTCAGACCATTCTGGTCCACCAGTTCTGGCTAACCCCAGAGTGTGACAAGTTGCTCTGATGACACCTTCTATCTTTCTGTGACTCAGCCTACGTCTACAAAAACCCAGGTACCTCGCTTTGGCTTCAGACAAAGCGAGGTACGGACTTGCGGACTTGTCTCCTTGCTGCAAGTTTATTAAACAACCCTTGCTTTGATCCGGATGACTCTGTGCTTCATTCAAAGATTTTCCTAACACTACCACAACTGATAAAAAAAAACAGCTAAATGTGACATGGACAGAACCAACAGAATAACAGAGATCATATGCACTACAGAGTCATTTCCCAACATTCAAAGCTGCTAAATGACCCAAGTGTAAGCACAGCTGAGTGATGAGGAAGAAAAAGAGAAACCTGTCAGATGTGCGGCCGTCTGTTCTTTCATGGAGCTCCATTATTCCCTGTGACCCAATTTATTCCCCACACACTGAGAGCCCAACCAAGTAATGCCAGTCAGTCCTGCTGCTTACCGGCTGCTTCACAAGAAAAAAAAAAAAATCACCAGACAGAAGTTTCAATTTGAGACACACACACGCACACATGGACGTGCTGATTAATTTCAAAGAGCAGGATGGGTCACAAAATCACACAACTCTTTTCTTATTCAGGTAATTGAGAGCTTCTGTGCCTAACTCACTTCTTTGTGCAGGGAACAACACCATGTCTCATATTTTAAGTCATTTTGCCAAAACTGCACAACTTAACCACCAGAATAATTTACTTTAGTGGTAAAATTCATTTTTCATTATTTATTAATTTATTAAAAGAATTATGACGTGATTTGTTACACACAATGCTCTAAGAAAAGGACAAAAACAAATCACTGAGCGAGCTATCTGTATAATATCTGCACAAATGACAATCCTGAAAAGTCTTTGACAAAATGACAGATCCGTCAAAAGAAAAGTGCCTCATCTTGTCACAAAATGATAGATGGCTGTTTGAGTACACTTACAGTATCACTGTGTGTTTTAGTGGACATGTGAGAATAAGAATAGAATAAAAAATCAATAACATAATAAATAATCAATAATCATAACACATTTTGCACCTGATCTCACATTTTATCTTATTTTTATGGTCTGTCACCACAAAGAAACCATTAGTGGTCTGTTGGTCCTGTGAGGAAACGATGCAAAGGATGATTGACTGAAAAAGACTGAAGGTGCACGTTAGCACACTGCCACAGATGACTGTTCGCTGCAGCAACAACACCACTGCCAGCACAGCTGCAGCTACTGTGCCATTTGTAATAACCTTTGGCTAAAATAACTTCACACAAGGCGGCCCAAACAAAAGAATCCTTAAACTCCAAGTCCCCGGTTCACAATAAAATATGCTGCATAGGTCAGTCACTGGACATCTCTTTTGGAACAAAACTCTTCATGTTTTAGTACCACCAGTTTGTAGACTTACAGTACATTTTAAATAATATGGCAGCAATAGCGTATTGCTTTTTTTGTGAAAATAATTTTACCAGCAACATTATTTTCTAATGGCCCAGTAGTAGCAGACACATGTTTTACATTACGTTTTACATTAAGAGGAAGTGTGATTGACATGACATCTTTGACAGGGTGAAGTGTAATATTTTATATATTTCTTCTTATGGGCCCAGTCTAAATAATGGGGCAAACCGTGTCGCCGCAAGAGTCAGCAACATGCAAGTGAGTCCTCTCCTCTTTTAGTAAGACTTCAATACCTGACTATACTGTAGCTGTCTGTTCATGTTACAAGGCTAAATACTGCTATTAACTTTAAAGCTTTAAATGTACTGTTCAAGTTGATTTTGACACAAGTTAGTTGTTGTAGCATGTAGCACGAGAACACCTTCCAATGGCAGCGATGATGACGGATCTGATGAAGGCTGATCTGACTGAGCTGAACCAAAATGTTGTTCTTCATTCAAATGTTGTTGAGTTAGCTGATAAAACCGCCTTTTCCTGCTGCGGACTGTATATAGTTGACGCAAGTGGACATTTGATCTGATTCGGTTATGATGTCAACAGTGTGTGCACAACAACAGTGATAATAGCTTGATTCCATTTATTTGTGCCAGTGACCAACTTGTACGGTACCAACACCTGCTCAGAGCTGAATGGAATGCAGCCAATAGTCATTTTAGTGGTTACACCTCGGACAACAGCAGAGGTGAAATTCAATCATTATATCGGTAAAAATATTATTTTACGATTGATTTGGGGAAATCCATCTTTAATTTCTTCTCTCCTTTTGATCCCATCTTTTTTTCATTCTTGTTTCTTCCCAGTTTGGCTTCAGTGAAATCCTCCTTCTTTCCCTCTCTTACACATCTCTCTCAAACAAAACTCAGACAATGAAAGGAGACAGATGTGCGTAGACATAAAATAAGTGTAGTATGAGTTTTAATATATTTTTTCAAAATGTCACCTAACAGACCTGTAACACCGTTTGTAATGATCAGAAAAACTTCATGTCCATTTGATTCCACCATCCTAATCAATAGGAAAGACAACAAAAAAAATCAAACTCAGAACAGACTCCACACACAGGCTGATCTGAATATTGCACAGTGCTTACAATTCACCATTTTACCAACCTTGTTACAGAAGAACACCACTCAAACTAGCCTTTGATTGAGGATCCCTGATATTCCATCCTGGTAAACCCATAATCAATCCTGCTGATGGCAGATTACCAATACGATATTTCCTGTAATATTCTTCAGGACTCCTGCTGAAGACAAAAATACATTCAGAAACAAAAATCTTATTGCAAAAACAACACACGTCTTTGCGTAATTCTTTCTTCATCCAGTCCTTCTTCCATCTTTAATTGATTTCGTTCTCTCTGTCTCTATCGTGGATGACTGATATGATGTTTCCTATACATATATATATATACATTTTACGGCTGCTATTTGAGGGAACAACCAATAAATTTACAAAGAAAATATTTATTGCAATGCCTCAAATGAAATCCCACAGTTCTTTTTAATAAGAATTTTAACGAACCCCTCTCCAAAAAAAAATTTAAAAAAATCTAAATATCTATTGTGTCAAAACTTGAAGGCACGCATTCTTTCCTCTGGTTGCAAAATGTCATACTATAATGTAACATTGGTGATAACTAGCAGAATGTTTTCCTTTATGCAAAAACTAAAAGATCAAAACCGTCATAACGAATATGACATTTTGGAATCATCTCCCCATTCAGCGACTGATGATATTTTATCTGAGAACAGAATAGTTCGACATTTACAAGCTGGTGATGTTACATCGCAAGTGCCATGATACATTATTTTTTAGAAAAAAAAGACAACAAAAAAAGACATTTGACATTCACATATTCCTGATTGTGTTGTGCCAGGTGTGTCTCCACCTTCATATATGTATATTAATTACATGCACACATGGCCACGCTCGCTTCTATAACCACAAAACCACAATAACATTGGCAGGGTGGAGTATTTGCGCTGTGGTGTATATTATTTTTGTAATAAAATGTGTTGCCTTCTCAAAAATAATCCAGAATTTACAATTATCCTCAACTTTTCGAGGTGTGAAATCACATTTCAATCTGTGCTACAGCAAATCATGTTTTTATAAAACAGAAGTCAATTTTCTAAATTAAAGTGACTTGAGTCCATTCAATTTTATTTTCATGGATTTGGTGTATTTAAAGGCCTTTAACCAGAGCTGCTAAACTGTTTTGGATGTGATACGTTAACATGAAGTCTACTTGCTAGCCTTGATTACAGGTTGCACAAATCTATGAAGTGTGAGCTGTATATGGTTAATATTTAGAGGTCTGAAGAGGTAAAACTATCAAGAACATTATTAAAAAGCAAATACTTGAGAATAGTAAATAAAAAATGAAATCCACACTAATGGCTAAGCACAAGTTTAATGCAAATCCCCCACCCTTCCAAAATCCACAGAACAACAAAAACACAAACACCATCTACCATGTGATGTGGATTTTGGCTTAAGCGCATTTCCATGTACTCCACAAAGAGAAGAGAAAACAAATAACAGACGCACCCGCTCGCACACACACACACACACACGCCCCAGAAGACACATACATAGACACTACACTCAGCTCCTGCAGGGTGCCAGTCTGATTTCTCCTTCTGTCTTTTCTTGTTGTAGCTGAGCCTGAGGGGCAAACATCACCCTGAAGTGTCAGACAAGAGGTAGTGACACCCATTTTTCACCAAGGAATGGAGGAGCTGAGGCAAACTGAGTCAAACAGGATTCAAAGCTACGTGTGGGGACACCAGGACAGATACTTTCAAGCAAGTTATATGTTCTGCGTAGCAAACCCAAACCTTTGGCAGCGATACGGGCAAAGAGGAGCCACAAAGTGTCCTGCAGATGTTGTTATTCAGCACAGGTGTGGAAGGAAGCTGCACTCTTGGCACAGGGGGATCGTGGAGCTACATTACATCGGTGCTTTTTTGGGGCGATGACTTCAAGAGGATTCGCTCACAAGTGCTGTCCCACTTTCTCTCCTGTGTTCAAATATCAAGTCCTCGACATGCAGATTGACATTTGCATACATTAGATGAGTGCCTTCCATGTGTTGAGTGTCCAGAAGTTTACTCCACCCCTGCAAAAAGTCAGTAAACTCTTCCTGCTGGACAAAACTTTCTCCGGGAATTTTGCAAATACAGTTTATCTCATCCGTCCGGTGCCCAATCAACCCTTACTTAAAGCAGATCAATGACGGAAGTCTGATCCCCTCTGAGTTGTCATGCTCCATGTTCCAGTCTGATTGTCTTCATTCACTTTCTCGATTGATGATGAAAACATGGCACAGAAGGGATTAACTGTGATGGATTGCTCTGTCTTTCTTATTTTATAAAGTTCTTGCATCATAAGCTGTTGCTCCTATTCAGCTGCTTCAAGGTCAAAGTGATCACTGCACAGGAAAGACAGTGGCACCACTGATTTCAGATATTCTTTAGTCTTTCTTGAATCTTAAGGCCAAGATCCCCCTAAATATCAAAGGATCTTGACCTTTTTAACTCAAATTGACATCCAGGAATCACTTCCCAGTAAGAAAACATTGTCCATTTCCCTCGACATCTCAAGAAGTGTCACAATTAAGTTTGTACCTGTTGAGTGTCTCCCAACTCAGGAATCACAACCACGGACTGTAATGTCACAAATGTGTGAGTCCGTTCAAAGATCAGGGCCCCTTGATATTTGGGGGGGACCTTGACATTTGCGGAAGGAAAGAACTGTCACTAATTAAAAAGTTTTCTAAATTCGAGGACACTGCTGGATCGTCCTCCCTAGCATGGAAGCATCACTGTTTTCTTTTGCTTTTGATGACTGTAGAGATGTAAGATACTCAAAGAGACACTGCAGGACCCAGTAAGAAACCATCACTGCTGGGCCAGAAGCGCATTCCGGTTGGCCTTCATCTTCTCTAGACGTTTAGAGAGGTGGCTGTTACTGACCTCGAGCTCTTCGATCCGATCCAGAGCCGTCCTCAGCTGCAAGGGGAAATCAACAAGCATCTAGATTACTGATGCAATCTCACAAATCTGGGAAGCAACATCGACTCTGTGCTGCTCTCACCTCTCGCTGCAGCTTTCGCTTATCAACCTTTAGCTCGTCTTCCACTTTCTCCGCACTCTCAGATGCCAACTTGTAGCGTGTCACCTGACCTTCCAACCGGATGATCTGCGCAGGAAGAGAACAAAGCAGAGGTGAGGAATCGGACAGAAGGAAGCTGATTCGCTGTGGGCAAGTCTATCTATAAAGTAACAAATCTGTAATTGTTTGCTGGTTTCCTTGCTTCATCATCTCACACATGTCACCTTTTATGCCTCAAGTCTCAATTGAATTTTTAGTTGCAAGGTAATCAAAACTACAGTCCACCAAATGTTAAACATGTTATGAAAGAGAAATCAGAGCTGTGACTGGTAGAAAACGACGACAGTGCCAATACCTGTAAGTTGACACTTACATTTTGTTCCAGAGCAGTGACTTCCTGCTCTGATTTCACCAGTTTGAACTTGAGGTCACTAATCTGTCTGTTGGCGTCCCCTGCAAAAAATATAAAAACATTATCAGTAAGAAAAAAAAAATCAAACAGTGTGGTCTTGTGTTGGGTTAGTTGCCATGTCACAGTGTGGGTCTCACTCTGCAGGTCCAGCAGGTGGGAGTCCATGCCGTTCTCCAAATTGTCCTCCTCTGGATTCAAACCGTCTGTCACGGACTTCTGCCTTTGCTCCAGCTGAGACTTTAGCACCCTCAGCTGAACAATTTAAACAATTCAATTCAGAATTATGTCAATAAAATGTGTAGTGTTCCAAAATTAATTTTATAAATATATTAACTCACCTGATCCTGTAAACTTTCTCTTTCCTCAACCAGTTTCCGAAGGCGGAGCTCTGTATCATGAGAAAAAGAAAAAATCTGTATCATGGGACGTGAAACAGCACAAACAAATAAAAAGAATAACATTTTGATTAAAATAAATGCAGGATTTTTGTGTAGGAAATTATTCAAAGGTAATTCTCTTCATATACACAAAGGAATTATTTTCTTTAGAATGTGAATGAGTTCACCTAATTTAACTGAATTTTGTTGTCATCCCATTAGTGATTAATATATTACACAGGACACGCAATAATTGACAGATGTGAAAACAAAATATGATTGAGATTTTATTCTGTGGATTGACCTTACTTACTGAGTATCCAAAAATAATGCAAATTATTGTGCCTAGATCACAATAAATTAAGTTTAATCAGATGATAAATTAAAAATAAATTGAGAAATATATACAATTAAAAAGGAGAAAAAAACAGAAAACATATTTAAAAATACTAACAATTATTAAACACAATTTTCGAAATGCTTACCCGGAAAGTGTGGGAAAATCACTGTCAATGAAACTGACATAAATGGACTTAATATATGACGATGGATGACATCACATAAATAAAATAATAAGGTGTGTATCAGCTATAATGACACACACAAACAAGAAAAAAAGAGTAGCAAAAACACAAGAAATCGTTTTTTTTCCCATTAAATTCATCTAGTTTTATTTGTTGGCTTAGTGCAGATGTCATTTCATGTGATCAGTTACTCAGGTTCCAACCAAGCAATTTTTTGAGAAAAATGTCATCAATAGCATCAAACTGTTACGTCGATGATGGATACGAAGATTATCTGTAATAATTTTGAAAAAACAATATGTTATGTTACTAAATTCCTGACTATGCAATACGTCAAATGTTGCAAAAAACATGTTTGAAATACTAATTTGATTAGAAATATTGGATTAGTGGTAAAAAAAAAAAGCGGTGTCGTGTGACATGTGGCTGTAGGCTAGCATCCACCATTTATTTACACAACAACACAGCATAGTTTCGAGGGATAGCTGGAGGGTTAACAACTGCTAAAATATCAAAACAAAGTCTGTTAGAAGTACATGACAGATCACGTGGCAAATCCCAGGAAAAATAGAGAGATAGTTTAAATTCTTCAAAGAACTGGATCCCATCTTGGGCCAGAGGCCAATGGTTTCCTCCTTTTCCACCAACAATTTCAACAAACAAAAATGTTTTGACATTTCCATCAGTTTCAATTTCAGTCTCAGTCTAAGTCTTAGTCTTGTAAGAATATGATACTATCAAGGAAGGAAAAGGTGCAGAATTTGTCATATATAAAACAATTTGAATGGAAAGGTTTCAAACAGCTTTCCTAATAATAAACCAAGACGTATGGGACAATGATTTTTTTCAGGGGTTGTGTCAATTTGACAGAAAAAGCTGAAGGCAGCAAAATCCACAAACTTCTTTCTCACTTTGTTGTGACAAAAATTGGACATGACTATGGTCACACAGTCGTCTATCTAATGTGTTGTATATGTTCATGTCAAACTTTGTAATTATTAATATGAATTTTTCATGAAAAGTCTCTCTTAACGCAGTCAAACCAAGAAAATGCAGACAATGATTTAGGACAATAAATTAACTCTTTACACTTAGACAGTTTCATTTCCTGCAGACATTTTTATCAGCCAGATTCATTTGAATAAAAACAAAACAAAAGTAAAGGAGGGGATAAAGTAGTAACAGCCAAAATATTTCCTCATGAAATAATCCATGCATCTTTGTGTGCGGATTACATTATGAAATCTTGCAGTCGTCTTTCTTCTTGTGCTTTGTGCCGCCTAAACCAACCCTTTTCCTTCTACTGCAGCCTTTCATGCTGGTCCCAGCTGGAGGCGCTCCTACACCTCTTACCACAAACTCTGCGGCTTTGACTTGGGGTTGAAATGTTTGCTCTGCCTCCTCATCAATGATCGCATCGGCCTCTTCGCAGCTGTCCATCTCTCCGACTGTCAATGATTCGAGACTTGCAGGTGGTGCTGACTCCTCTGTTGTCGTTTCCTCAATGATTCTTTCTCTAGATCCGCCCACATGCTTCACCACCACCAATTCTGGAATGATCATTGCTGCAATTTCATCTGCAATCCGTTCGAAATACCTTCTGACATTTTGTGAATTTTGACCGACATTGTGTGAGTACATATTTGACCCTTGATGTCCTTTGACTTGTTTTCTCTGACTTATTTTCCCAGGAATGCTGTCCAGGCTGCTTTGCAGCTCGGGAAGGAACTCCCAGTTCCCATATTCATTTTGGTCTTCAGACCAGTCTGACCCAGAGCTTTTTGTTTTCCTCTTGACTGGTTCATCAGAGTAGGAGTCAACAAAAGGTTGACCACCGGAAAGACTCATTACGTTTGGGTTGCCATCTTTATCTTCTTCAATGTCACATGTGATTATGTCCACAGAAGAGGCCCCAAATCTTCCTGCTGCTGAGGACTTCACACAGCTGTTGGGCACAACACTCAAAATATTTTCTGGAGATTCCCTGTCATTCATCTTTTGGTGCTCCAGTGCTGGTTGATGAAATGTCTCTCCCTCTGAGCCTGTGGCAGCCAAACTGTCTTGTGGTGCTGAACCCAATGTTAACTCATTTTTTGTCCTCAGTTTAATCTCCATCTCACAGCTTGTTAATGTGTCGTCAACTGCATCACGTTGACCATCCCTCACTTCTTTTAATGGTGTGTTCTGTGGCTGATCAGACACATTTTTTGTCCCCTTCTTTTGTATATTCCCCGACACTAACATCCACTGGAGGATTAAGTCATTGATTTGGGGAAAGATTTCTGAGATTTCGACCATGGAATCTTTTTTTTCCATAGACCATCTTACCAAGCTTTGAATTATAGTTTCCAAACCACTCCAGTCCTTCCATGTCTCACTGGGGAGTAACACTGATGCAGATGCAGAGGCCTTTGTTGTTTTGTTATCATTTTGACTTTGAAAAGCATTGTCTCCACTTGTGTCTTCTCTCTCTGATTCCTCTTTGATGTTCCAAACCATTGGGTCATTACATTCCTCAGGCATACCTGACTTTTCATCCATGACCTTCCTCACTGGCAAAGGAGAGCCAAGCAATGCAATTTTAATTTTGCTTTCAAAGCTAGATCCTTCAGATACTCCTGCACAACTAAAACCATTTTGATTACTACAGACATCTTTGTCTTTCATGTTTGCCACAATCTGTCGGTCTTTGAAACTTTGAAAACGTTTACTGCTTAATACAACACCACTGTCATTTGAGTCATTGTTGAGGGGTTTTGCTCCTTCTTCATCTTGAAGATTTTTTACATCCAAGACTTGGGACATGTCACTTTCTGCATTTAATGTTTGACACTGGACATGAACTGTGCTAAAATCTCTCAAGTACTCTTTATGGGTTTGTGCAGTATCTACACCCAAAAACAAATCATCATATGAAATCTGGTCATTCAATGGGGTCCGTGTGAGGTCATAAGAGGGAGAAAACGCTGGAGAAACAAGTACGGCTTCCTTTAGAGCGATGATGCTGTTTTTGTTGTCTTTTATTGTGACACGATTTTCCATTTGCTCTTTATCTGGAAAACTCTGATCCAGAGTGACTATAGTCTTTTTTCCAGCCACGTTCCACTCGTTGCTCTGAAGGTTTTGCTTACCAGGAACCATACTCGACTCAATCGCTTTGTTATCATGGATGATGTCCTTTCCCAGCCGAGGTGTAAAGAGACGAGATTTGCATACTTTTTCATCACAGTGGCCACTTAAAGTTCTGCTAGTAGTTGCAACAACGTCCACAGGTTTTTCTTCTTCTTTGATGCTGTGCATCTGGGCAGGGGACTCAGTCTGATGTGTTCGATTTCCAACCACAATTGTTTCAATTCTGCTGTTATTATCTTTAAAGCAGTGAGCCACTTCTGTCATTGAAATAATATTCCGCTGTGAGGCGCTCTGATCCTTCTCTTCTGACGGTTTGTGTCTGCCTCTGAAAACCTGATCATCAATAATTAATCGTGGGATTGCAGATCGTGGCCTAGTGTGTTCGCTACCTTCTTTCTTGACGTGTTGTTTGTTATTTTCTATTGGTTGTTTTTTATATCCCTTTTTTCTCAGGTGGGAATTTCCATCATGCCTAGTTTGATATATCTCATTTCCTTCATATTTTATACTTTCACTGTGTCTGTGATTTCCTATGCCCTCATTCCCTGTTTTTGTTTGTCCACTGATGGGGAGGACTTTCAATGACTGGGACCTTTCCCAAGTCCCCTGTGGGTTATAGGTCATGTTCTGCTGTGGAGGTTTGTTGCCCTCTCCTGTCTGTTCACCATAGTGCAGCCATTCCTGAGTGTTTCCTGAAAAGCACGTGGAGACATTGAAGGGCTGTGCATCTGTGCAGATCATTATTAGAGACGAGCAAGAACAAAAATGAACAAATTGTAGATATCTGGGGAATTAAACCCAGAATGACTCAGCAAGATGATTCAAGGTCTTGATCGGAAGAATATTAAAGGAAGATTTCTTGAATTATCTTCAGGAGGATGATGTTGGAGCGTTAGAGGTAGATGCTAAATTCTAAAACATCAAGCCAGAGCAAACATCCAAATTGCTTGAATTCAATTAATCAATCAATCAATCTTTCACAAAATTAGAAACATTGCATACATTTATCATAGTCATATATGATCATATTTTTGAGTTTTATTCCAAAATGTGACCACTGTCAATTCTACAAGTTTATTTCTAAATAATAAAGTCAGATCGGTTCAGAAGTGTCACTGCTTTAAACTGCATGACGGACTGTGAGGCTTTAAGAGGTGTGGGGTCAGATGTTTGGATCAAATTTGTTGTGGTTTTGGAATAAAACTCTTTACTTGTTGTAAAAATAGCAATGGTATGTGCACGTATACATATATTTGTATATGCTGTATGGGCAGGTGTGTGTGTGTGTGTGTGTGAGAACTGGAGAAGAATTTGAATTATGTTTCTTACCCAAAATGCTCTCTCTGCCACCATGTGGTGATTCCTGAGCCAATTGCGTGACTGTACTGACATCATTTTCTGCCTGGCCCTCTCCCATATCACCATTGGTAGTGACTTCCGGAGACAGCACTATTCCATGTTTCTGTGCAGGAGACATGAAAAAATAATAAATAACATACAACTAATAATTCCATGAAATACATTTAAAAGGAATGTCCCTCTGTGGGAGGTTTTTGGGAGAGTCTGTGTAAATGCCTCTAAACTTTAAACCTTAATCCCTAGTGGGTAACAAATGAGGACAACTACACATGACGTGAAGGGAAACTGGAAATACACCCGTCATGGGAATACAGAGCAAACAAACAAGGATCATTTCACGGTGTTGGATATAACCCTCAACACATGTATGCTGGATGCGATAGTTAGATATAATGCAAAAAAACTATTGTGTTGGATGCTGAGTGATAAAATGAGTACAGTACAGCAAGGTTAATGCAAGCAAAGTCAGAGTGTCAATGATAGAGTAAAAAGGATTAAAGCACCGAGCACATTTGGTGATTGATTTAAATAAAGAACATTGCGGATCCTGCTACTTTGGCAGCATCATAAAGCCAGGGACGTGATGTTGACCTCAGAACATTTTGTGATCTGTACCTTTAGCAAATCTCTTAGTCGCACCACCTCATCCCTGAGACAGTCGAACTCCATCCGCACAACATCAGAGATTTCCCTCTGCCTCTCTAAAGCCTTAGGGCGGCAGAGGGAGGAAGCAGCAGTTAGTAGAAAAAAGAGGTGGGAATTTTAGTGGAAAATTAGAAATATTGCTAGTAAAGAAGCTTTAGTTATACAAACATTTCTCGGCTGCAGAGCTGTGCAGTTCTTAAACACTGCATGCACGCATCACTGAGATGAGAGGCTTTGTACCTTGCGCCGCCCTCACCATGTTTGTGCAACTAAAACTAGAGTGTCAAAAGTGAAACCTGCAGAGTGTTACCCCGATCTTTTTCTCTTTCCACTCCAGAGCTTCCTGCATGTCGGCAATCTCCTGAGCAGCATTGCTGCTTTTCAGCCGCAGCTGAGACACCTCCTGAATGCAGGAGACCGACAAGGAGGATGGAGGTGAGGAAGGATGGAAAAAAGAGAGGGAAAAGAGAGCAGCAACATGGAAGGAACACAGGACAGCCAAAGATCTAGTTGTGTGAGTAGATTAGTGAGAGTTGTGGTAGGAAAAAGTATTTCAAATGTTCCAAAATGTATAACCCTTGAAATCACGGTGCCAGCATGTGGACTTCTGAAATGTGATTTTAATTTTGTAGTATTCTTCATGTTTGTCAGATAAACTCACATTCAGCAGCTCTTCACTCTGTTTCAGGGTTTCTGACATTTCCCTGAACTGGAACTGCAAGACAGAGTGGGTATGTCTCTCCCGCTCAAAGTCCTACACACACACACACAATAAACAACGCAACTTCAATATAGCGTGTACAGTATTTTGAAATGAAATGTCACTGTCATAACATTCAAATATCAACTTACAAGGAGCCATCTTAGAATAGAATGTTCTACCTCTATTATTTATTCATTTTTAATTCCTTCCAAATTGACACACACGGCAGTGCTAGAATAGTTTTATGTCAATTTCATAGCCCAGAAAATCACAGCTAAGATCATGTTTGCATTTGAAGCCAAAGCCAACCCTTTCCCCAACCTTTTTCACTTGTTTGAACATTAATTTATCAGATAGACATATGTTGACAATATGAGTAAAAAATCTGTAAATTAATGGATTGCAAATCGGTAATAATCTGGGTTCATACAGTTAGTCAGACTACAGAAAACCCTAATTCCAGTCTGCGCATTTAGCAGGTGGAGAGAAACACTGAATCCCACGCTTTAGTAGTAAATATTTCAGTAAAGCTGACAGCCTGTGCTTTTTGAAGCTCCTGTGACTTCTGACCTTTGTTCTGTCGCTGCACTCTCGGTTAGACTCCCACAGTCGCTCCTCCATTTCAATGAGTGCTTCCTTCAGGGTGTCCACCTGGTACATAAGATTGGACTTTTCGTTGTGCAGTTGTGCGTTGGACACCATGGCTTTACGATATTTCTCCTCTGACTCTGCCAGTGAATCCTGTAACAAAACACATTGGGCATGTTTATATAAAAGCCATGCAAACTGACAGTTTTTTTATGTTTCTAGGGGAATGACCTTCTGTACACAAGTTTGATATTTGCTGCTAAAATCAAAGAGAATCTGAAGGCGGAAATATATGACAGACTGACAAATAGACAAGTACACAGCCTGGTTGTCCGTGGTATTAATGTCAAACATTCATACTTTTATTTCCCTGATGGACGCCTCTGTCTCCACTGAAAAGGAGGTATCACAGCTCCCTCTGCGAGATGAAGCCCCACCCAGTGACGCCAGTGTGGCAGCTGATAGGGTCGATGCCGTTCTAGAACCCTGGGGAGAAAATTAAGCGTGTACCATGAACACAAACTTTAGACACATTTTCTTCAGAAACATACAACCTCCACTGTAGAACCCAGCCCAGCAGTGTCTGAAACAACAACAGTTTACTTACTTTATCCAGGAATTCTCTCTCAGGCCTCTCCTCCACCTGGAAACACAAACAATTCACTGAATATTAATTAATTTAAGACAGACAGTCCATCTGACCGATGATGGATCATGATTAACGGGTTGATGACTTAAACACACAAAGGGCTCATTCTTTCATTTACAAACAATAAACAGAAGACGTGAGATGCGAGAAAATCTAATCAGGCTATTAAAGTTCAGATTAAATAACCATGTGTCCTGAAATGTCAGTAACTGTGTTTACATGCACGGAAAATTATAGTAGCGACAGTCACACGAAAACATGGTAATGTGATTAGAAAAGCTATGCAAACCAATCCCACCATTTTACCTGACACTTTGACTTCTGACTTTCCTTTGAAATCTTCCCCTACTGGCTGAAATCAACAGGAGGCTCACAACACGGCCACCAGGTGGCATAAAATAGAACTATTATTTTTGGAATTCTCCAGGAAGCAAACAAGTAGAACATGAATACCATTGAAGAAATAAAAGTGTAATGAAATGAAAGAGGAAGTCAGGGAGATGGTTCAAGGAAAGTATCTGAAGCAAGAGCTCACCACTGGGCTCGCACGAGCTGAACTGGCCCGGGAGGAGGCCCTAGAGCTGGAGCCCAAAAAGCCACCATAATCTGAAGGCTGAGGCCGGAGGGCAGGCAAGAGAAAAATAAGGAAGGAACAAAGGATGGACAAAGAAGATATATGGAGAAAGAATGGGAGAAAAGAAAAAAGTGGTTATTATAAAGTTGAGAATCTGATTAGGAAGTTAATTAAAAACATTCAGCAGGCAGAAAAAGAGAGGAAATCAAAGGGACAGTAAGTTGTTCTACTGAAGGCACCAATGTCTACATACATAACTTATAGTCAAACTAGAACACACACACCTTTCCTCACAAACAAACAAACTGAATTGTCTTAACTGTGGAAATGCTGAAGTCAGAAAGAAATGTCATATAAATCCTTCATGCTCTCCTGAGATGGTCTGTATCTGCAGGGGGGCTGTTTGGATTTCTAACTTAATAGGTACTGGCGCCACTTTTGCTGCTTTTGAACAAAGCCTTGTCACACACAGAGCCCCGAAGAAGAAGGGCCACATACACACACACTCTCACACACACACATTTACACATGCATGCACATTTATACACACACAGAAAGCATCAGTTATCATTTAGCTGTAAAGTAACTGTCTGCATACTGCCAGTGGATCGGCTGAGCATGTACAGTACATACCCATGCAACATACACGATGGAAATACAGATACGGAAACGTTCAGTGTATGCAAACCGTCACAGAGATGTGAAAAGTGATAACATATATTCATCTTTATAAACAGTGCTTTATCACCATGTAAAAAGCATAGTGCACAACGGGAAACAATGAGGGGTGTCTTCATTCAGAGTCTGAACTCATGAGAGCTCTGAACTCTGAAGACCTCATGCAAAACAGATATATCAACTGACTGACAGACACACAGATGGACAGACAGATAGATAGATATGACTAAGTGATACTAATTCATCAATTTGTTTAATTCTTCATCCGTTCCTCACTCAAACATATCCTACCATCGAGCTCTACATCTACCCTCATCTACCAGGGGTTCTCAAACTTTTTTTATCTGAGGACCACTTGCAAATTTTGTCCAAGGTCAAAGGTCTGGAACAATGCCAGTAAATTACACTGACATAAATCAACATCCACAACATATAATATAGGTTATGGATGGTGGCCACTGTTTCTGTATTTGGTGCTGGACTGTGGAAGAATAAATTCATATATCTCTCTCTATTCCACTTTGAATTCTCAGTTCTGTTGATCAACGTTTCACTTCTTTGCAAATTTTGAGAATGACAGAATGCTACCTGACTGACAGTAACAACGCGTTGTCAATGACTATTCATTTACGGTATGCAATGTGTGTCACACACGCACAAGCCAACAAGCATCTCCATGAAAGTGAAAGTCAATGATGATTAAATATCGGTCTGCGATGCGTCAAGCTTGCGCACACAAGTAAATCCATGTTCAATCACACAACACAACACACAAGATGATACTCTCAAAATGTATTAACATCTAATGTGACAGTGTCTACGGTATGCCCTTATTTGCAGTATGGTCCGGATCAGACCTTGGTCCAAAGTTTGAGAAGCCCTGCTCTATATTCTTTTACACATCAAGGCCCTATTTGCTCCTTGTATTGACATATGTTCTCGTTATATGGTCATGTTATCCAGTTAACAAGCTCATGTGGTAATATAAGGTATGGCTGGTCCTGTTGTGATCACAATGATATCCAGCCTGCCTTACCACATTCATATCAAGTCACTCACCCTGTGGTCAAATCTCCGTCACAAATAGCGAGACATAACACTGCGTACAGCAGGGAGGCATTCTTGTGATAAAATCTGTCCTCGAGCTGTAAATCCTCCCAAACCTCTGGGCTCCACTCGCTCATTCATAAAGCCATTACACCCAGAGTGTTCATTAGCGTGACAGTCTGATCACCAACATCCAGATGATGCATGTTGGTGCAACATGGAAAAGGGCCTGGCTCAATCAGTCTATTAATATACTTCTATAAATCTCTAATCATTAATCTACTGATCTACGTGGCATTGGATTCTAAACAAAACTAAAACAACACCAGGAAGTGGCGATGACTCAGGAAACACCAACCCTGTAGCTTTGAGAGTGAGGGATGTTGCTAAAAAGCATGGTAGGCTACAGAGGAAAACAAAACAAAAATTCAATTAATTTCCTGTTTGATTTTAAGTGGTGGAGGAGAGGATAAGTGTGCCTTGCTCATGGGCAAGAGGAGCGTAGAGTGCAACAATAGAGGGACACACCCGTCCATTCTGAGCAGAGGTATGATGTCTGAGAGAGGGAAGACTACTGCTGCTGCTGTACAGGTCTGAACTGTAGACCGCCTATATGAGAGAGAGAGAGAGAGAGAAAGAGAGAGATGAAGCAGGAAAAAAGATAAGGAGAGCAAGCAGACAAAGGAACTGATATAAGTGGAAGGGACAGAAGGAGACAGATGAAATGAGAGATGAAGTGAGTGAAGAAATGTTTGTCTCTAATTGAAGACTCGGGACCCAACAGAATTTCCAGATTTTAACCGAGCAAAACCTAAAACTAATCACACACAAACACAAACACACACACACACACACACACACACACACACAGATTTCGAGTTCAGAAATGTGCTCTCTCTTATCTACGTGGTTTTTGATCATTCAACATGTGAATTGACATGTTTGTCATCGGTCATATGACCCCAATGCTGACCTGAAAACAAATTCTTCCTGAGGCTATGTTGTTGATGACAGACATTCAAGATCTTCAACATTTAATTCTGTTGTGTAAAGGTGCACCAGACTATTTATCTGCATTTACACAACTAATTGGATCAGCAATATATCAGCAACTAGTGTCAGGTTTGACGACCTCCCAGCAGTAACCTTCTCTCTTTGATCTCCTCCGTTGTAAAACAGATCAGACTCAGACATCACTGAAGCACTTTGCAGAACTTTTCATGTTTTATGTTCAGCAAGGGCATTTTCTTGCCTTCTTTGTTTGGTGCACACAAAAGTTTTTCCATGGTTCAGTTTGTTTTGACTGATGAAAACTCCACTCCCACTCAGGTCTACACCAACTGAATCATGACCCTCAAGCTAGGTCCACACTAAGCCAGAGAAATCTGAAAACGCATCTATCTCTCCGTTATGCAATGCCATCAACACTAAAACATCATTTTCATCCACCAAAAACTGAGCTTTTAAGAAACTCTCTCCAGGAAGTTAGCGACGATGAAAAACAGTTTGATACTAAAAAACAGCATTTTTCAATGTATACGGCTTAGTGTGGATGTAGCCTCAGTGAACTCTGGGTCAGTTAGTTGCAGTTGAGAACGCATTTTAGCAGTACTCTGACCAATCAGAGGAAGCAGATAGGTGTTGCAAACAAGAAATATACAGGGGGGTAGCTGGCTACAGGCGGAAGTGAGAAATTAAAAGGCTTTGGGAATATGGGTTGGTGACTTAAATGTGCAGTCAAAACAATGCTGCATTAAGGTTAACAGCCTCCAAAGGTATTGCACTTGGAGACCACCCTGGACCTATTAGCCTTAACGCGGATACTGGGCAAAGAGTGTTTGTATCCCCCGCAAATTTCCTCACCAATTAAGATACTTTAGACCTTTATTCATCCACACTTGAATTATCTTAAATTCATTTAAATTTACCTGTGTAACAAATGTAAAAATCCCTACAAATGTATAAAACGTCAACAAGGGGCATGCACGGGCACCTCAGGTGCACTGGAAGTCAACACAATGTGACAGAAAAAAATGTGTGTTATGTAAAAAGGTGTGTCACTGTCACACTGTGTTTGTGTCGGCATGTCACTCACCCTGAGGCTGCCACGACTTCCCACTGACATGCGTTCTTCATCATCTGAGATCTGTAGACAAAATGACGTACACAGAGAAAAATATGATCACACAGTGCAGAATGTGGCCTTATCCCACAAAGCTCACTTATCGGATTGAAGCAACACAGATCTGGGTCAGGACATCTTCATTTGTATTGACTTGTCATCTTACTTGGCATACATAAGTATTTAAAAGCTTTAGGTAGCACTGTTACCATCCCGGTTTCAGTTTTCATTACAGCATTCACAACCTGAGTGGACCTTGTGGAGATGCACTTTCAAAACTCATTTTAGACTTAGGTCTTATAACGGTTTATTAAGGAGGGAATTAAGAAGTAAAAGGAGTTACAAAAAGAAAGAAAGAAAAGGAGAAGGAGAGGCTACTAGAAAAATACAGAAAGAAAGACATCGATACAGACCGACGTGTGCCTCCGTGAGTGGCGTGAATACCTCTCACTTTCCTCCTGTAAGGCCCCAAAGGAAAGAGAGAACAGAAAAGATTAAAAATCGGAAAATGGGAAAGAAGGAGTGAGGGAGGAATAGAAAGAAAAAGTGTGTCATCCTACAATCAGATAAACGGAGTGATGTTTTACACAGAAAACCAGACAGGAACCATACTGAATTTGATGAGAAGACGAAATTATGTGTGTGCGCTTCTATTTGTGACAACACCTGTCAAAGATGATGTCAAACAATGATGAGAGTTTTCCCTTCAAATTATAAGCTTATTATTATTATTATCATTATCATTGTTATTAATATGTATTGATACAAGTCATGTCATGGTGCACAACAAAATAACTTTCAATAATGAAACACTTCTTAGTAATGTTGGTGGTGGGCGGGGCTTTACTTTGGTTTACATTTTAATTGAAAACAGCCCCACACTACAAAAAAAGCACACGTGCTGGATATGACACCCATGCAAACAGAATACACCAGTATGGACTACATATGAGGGGTCTTAATCTATCCGACATGGATTAGGAGGCGACTGGCTAATCCACGTCTTTGTCAGCGTTCGTCTGAGCCCACCAAAAAAAACCCCCACACAAATGCTAAAAGCAAGCAGAGACACCGTTCAACATCCTCACTGTCATGCAATTCTACATCACAGCTGCTGTGTGAAAACCTTTCAATTCGAGATATCAGACTGGATCAAGCTGTGAGAGCGGTTTAATGGTTACTGTGGGTAAACCAGGTCAGGGTGTTTTTATAAATAAAGTATCTAGTGATTAATGCTGCTGGTAGGATTAATATCAGCCTTGAAATGCGAGGAGATTAATTTAAAGCTTTAAAGATTTGATTCAACTGTCATGCTTTGTGCGTGCAAGCAGTAGTTAAATAAAAGTAAAAGAAAGAGAGGCAGTGTTGGGCATAAACCGCATAAAAAACGATTTTTTAAATCTACAAATGCCTGAATGGTTACTAGTTGAAGTTATTAGAGACGATAGGTCAAGCAGCGGCCCTCTCATTCCGTGAGAAATAAAAAGGAGGGGGGAGGTTTTCGAGGGAGCAGCAGAGGGTCATGCAGCATGCAAAAGAGCTGCAGTCGCTCCTACCATCCACTGCTCAATGTGACCCCATTTATTGTCCACACCATAATACTTCTGTGCGGGGAGCAGCAGCAGGAGGCAAAGGAGGAGCAGGAGAAACAGGAGGGAGAAGAGGAGGTTATGGGAGAAGGAGTCACAGAGATATAAAAAGGACAGAGAGATTTCAGAGATTTTCACAAAACAAAATCTAAAGTTCTGTCTAGATTTCTTACAATTCAGAAAATACAGGTGTAAAACAAAAAAAAGGAAAGAAAAGAAATTGAACAATAAGTAAATTTACAAAAATGAGAAAATGAATACGGAAGAGAATAACTTAATTAGAGGAGAGTTCTGGAGAATGAAATAAGAAATCTCACCTTCTGAGTGTGAAAAAGCTACAGCATGAAAGAAAACACAAGAGACTGGTAGTTAAGAAGGTCAAAGGCCAGAATGAAACAACATATTTCTATGTTGCAGAAGGAGCCAGGGTTAAATGTCACTGATGAAACAACACGAGCGAACACACAACATACTCTGGATTCTTGGAGTTTTTTGTAAAGGTGGAAAAACTCCAGATGCTGTACTAAAATGCTAAAATTCCCCAAGAAACATTTAATGTGGTCACACAACCACAAAAAGAGCAATTTTGTCTTAGCTAAAGCCAGGAGATAATATCACCCAGTTTTTTTATACGAAGCAGGAATCCTCTAGAAATGAGAGCCAGGATCTGTTAACAGCACAGGATAAGATGTATCGAAACAATTCTGTGACTATGACTTCAATAAAATCACAACAATTCTCAAAACAAAACATTTTTACAAACCTCAAAATAATGGAAAAAATAGCAGAATACTCTCAAAATGTATGAATCACAGAAATATTTAAAACAAAATTTCATTTAATGAAAATTCAAAGGTCAGAGATTCAGGTGCCAAGTTGGTTTATAGTGTGCGTATGTTACTCACCGCGGCACGATGTAACATCTCCCAAGAGTCAAAACCAGCTGAGCAGGAAAATCAGCTGCTCACATCCACATTGTGAATCAAACAAAAACGCACTGACACCCCAGTCTTCTCTCACAAACACACATGATTAAGGCTTTTTCGTTATCAGGGGTTCTTTACAGAATCGCAACCTGATATCACATTGTGAACTTTGACCCTGCAAGTCCTTACATGTTACTGCTAGTCCCCTTTGCTGGCTTCTTTGGCAGGGAAACACCAATAGGCATTCTCAAACGACTTAACTATGAATACAGACTCTAATCAGCACATTGAACGAAAACTAACAATGATCAACTAATGCATAATAGTAATGCAGAGCTGGATGTGTGGCATTAGGTGTAGATTTACTATCTTAGTAGCCCAAATAAGACCAATCCCTATTAGTCAAATTTCTTTTATGTGATACTTCCAGGTGATGGTCCTGTGGTGAACCAAACTCGCCAACCAAACTTCTTCCATGAACTTCACATGGATTAAGTTTCAAAGCAAGCTTGTTTTTAACCCAAAACCATGGTTTTGTGAGCTGAGAGCTAGCGCTAAACCTAGCTACACGTCCACACACAAAAAAGTGAATCTCCTTCCACAAAATAATCCCTCCATCCCGTACAGATGTTGACCGTTAACCATAAGAGTTTCATTCCTGCTCCCAGGGTTTCAGTAAATTGTGTTTTGTTCTATGTCATCTGACAATAGTAAAATCTTCCAGATGTAAATTTCAGGGAGAAAATAACATTGAATATACAGACAAATAAATAAATTAAAGCCTCTTTCCAAGCTCACCTCCTTCTGCTGCCGCTCAAGCTCCTTCATCCGAATCTCTCGCGCCTCTGCCCGCGCCGCTCGCTTTGCAGCCAGCCGTGCCTCCGCCTGAAAGGGGGTGACAACCACTTTAAAAGGACAGCCATAATTGTAAATAAATTACATGATAAAACAGCACAAAGCAGATAACAAGTCCCTCAGTGATCTGGTTTCCGTTTGTTCTTCTCGCTCTGTAGCTTGTTTACTAATCTGATCAAACAAATGAGATTCAAACTTGTCTCATGCCCCCCTCTTCACCTCCATTAATGGAGCCATGATCTCATCATGTGGTGCAACTGTTTGAAAAAGTGCTTCACCCCACCACCAGACTGAAAGACAAAAAGCAAACGTCCTATTGGAGATGAGTGACACTCACAGGATTTTAAAATTGTGAGATCTACTGTACTGTTAACTTTCGGCTAGTTACTAATTAATGAATAAAAACGTTCACAAACTTTTTTGCATATGTGTATGCTTATTTAAACACTTCCTCTAAAACTTATCATTGTCATTATTTATTAACCTATATTGCGACAGCAATGTCAGTGTACACCTCACTGACAGGGGGACACTGTTCCACACTGTGAGCTCTGCAGGAGGAAATGTGGATAATCCGGACAGCCAGAAATGACAGCCACCCAGCCCAGTGTACACACCCTGCCAGTCCTGAATGACAGGCGGCAGGCCAACTCTCACTGTTGTCATTTTATCTGTCTATGTCTTAAAGTTATAGTGAGCAATCCACAATGTAACTCAGGTATCAACCAAGAATCTAAGTAGTCTCTTGAAGGACGATACTAAAACTGACGACGGCTACTCCTCATCCCAGGGAATCTGAGCAAAGCCAGTGTTAGTGCACAGCAGAAATGCATAGTGGATTCAATGAAAAGTTGAATAAGAGATGTAAAAAATGTAAGACATTTACAACTCCAAATTAAAAAAAATATATAAGTTAAATCACGAGCAGTAGACTAAAGGACAGAAGGTCCTTTATCATGGTGGAAATTTATGCTGCCATAAACACACTCATTTGCTTCCTGTTTCAATCAAAAATATTTTCTATGTTGGGAAATTGTTAATGATACTAACTAAACACGTAGCTCCTTTTCTCAGTCGCTTTACAGCGGAGCTAATGTCAGCTTTTCCGGAAACTTACTGTTTTTCCTACACGTACTGGCAGATGTTACAGTACACTGCTGTTTAAAGTATGATGTCAATAGGAGCCTGTTTTTCATTTGTAAACCAAGACTACATGCAGATTTCTGGAACTGAAGTGTCTCTGTGTTTACTTCAGAGCTGCCAAACTCAAGCATTCTGGAAAACCTGCAGAGTCCCAAACCAAACAGAGGTGCTGCCACTCCACCTCAAATCTCCATCCTGTTGCCTCACAGCCAAACAAACAGCACACTGGGCCAGCTGGGCAGCACATGATAGTCACAAATCACCCTGATATATTGGCGTAGACATATCTGACATAGCTCTGTCAGATTTCATGCTGCTAGAAATCTATATTCATTGGTTTGTAGACAACAATAGCATTTCTGGATTTAAAGTGTTAACAAATGCCCTAATGCCTGTAATAATTTCAATGACAGATGATAAATGATGAATACTGATGTATTTCCCAGAGGACAGCTGGATAAATACTGTAATCCAGACAATAATGTAGTTCAGAGGGTGATTAATGTTTCTACTGTTGCTGCTGAGACTTAAAAGATGCAGGTCAGTGGGATAGAGACCAGGCATTCCCCTCTCCCCCTCTCTCTCTCTCTCCCTCACACACACAAACACAAACACAAACACAAACACATACACTCTCACACACACACACACACACAGCAACTGTCAGCCTGTTCAGTAGCTCAATTGATAAAACCTGTTTGTGAAAATTTTATGCTTGGATCCATGACTGGACGCCAGAGGGACGTGAACACATCTACACACACACTTGAAAAAGGATGAAACCGAGAACTTAAGGGAGATCTGTACTGGTGTTTGCACCCAATGTGAAGCTCTAAAAGGAGGAAGACACAAGTTTTTATTGGTGTCTGGAGACTTTGGGGCTCAGGCCTCCTCAGAGTGATTATTTCCAGATGTTGGGGGTCAGTTGACCTTTGTCATTTTTTTATTTTTTGCGGGGGGTTAGGTCGAGAACAAGATGTTTGTTCCATGGCAAAACTGAACTATATCAAATGTTTGGATGTTTCTGCTAGTGTTACACTCGTGCCACAATAGAATCTATTTTTTAAATTTATTTATGATGATCTGGCACATACGTTTAACGGTGTATCAACTTTCGTGGAAATGTCAGATGTATAATCTCCTGTCTTCATTCAGGCTTAATTTGGCATACTGAAACATGACACTTTAAAGCTTAAGGATTGTCCTAAAGATATGGATAAACTGTTTTCAGCTATTTGAGTGTCGTTACTATTATATACACAATTAATTATGCTCTAGGTTGAGCAATGCAGTTGGCTCCACCTCTTCCCTTTGTGATTATATATTGGAGAAATCTCACAATCCCTCAAAGAGACAATGACAGAACACAGGAAAGCTGCTGCCATCAGCGGGAGTTGAAGCTCATTCATGTGTTTCTGTGGCATTTTCCATCCACATTCCTGCATATGTAGGACAAGTGGGACATAAACGCAGCTTTTGTCCCTCATTAGTGGGACAGCAGAGAATAGACAAGAGATTAATTCATTACAGAGGGACTCACTGAAAACCAAAATGTGTTAATATTTCAGTTTCTTGTGCATGTGCGTTTATCTAAGAGTTGTTCAATGTCAAGTGAACATTTTATTGAGGAACGATCATAATGCCATTGTCTCTGAAACAGAGACAGCACAAATATCAAACTGTAATGACTGATTTCAGTTCATTTGTACTGTGACAAATCAATTAATTACTTTTCTGTAATTTTCAAAATTGCCACTATCTTTTTATACTTTCAAATTCAATTCAAATTTATTCTCAATTTTACTGCTGACTCGTAAATAACGAATTGAAGTGATCTTACCAAAAAGGCTCATTGCGATGTACTTATATAAGTATCATTATTGATTTAAAAAAACATGAATATGGACTCATAAATCATCATAGGACACCAATATTGATGTAAAAATGTCAAATATCAATTTTGGCACCAAACATAATCTGTGGAGCTATCCTTGAAGTCACTGTAGACTGATTACAGGATGTTAAGAGTGACACAGCAGGTACAAAGACAGTATACATACACTACATATACTCTGTACACTCTTAGTTAATACCATAAGATGCCTAGATCATTACTTTGCCTTGGTGTTAATAGATGCAGTCTGGTTTTTGCGCAGTATGACCAAGTATAAACAGGTTTGGCTTTCAGTGCCTTGTAAATGAGTCATTAATGATAATAATGAGATAAAAATATAGTAAATTAAAAGGAGTCTTGCCTCCCGAGCGATCTGGTTGAGGGCATCGTCCTCCGCGGTCAGTTTCTCCCGGTTGGGGATTCTCTTCCTCCCTGTAACCTGAGTGCCCATGGTCCCGGTGGTTTACTGTATTTTGGGGCCCGTTTTATCCTAAAATGCTCCCGTTCGAAGCGAGTATACGCGTCCAAACCATTGAAGTCGGTTTTACACGCGGGGAAATCATAAATGTAGCTTTTAAAAAGGTAAAATTGGAAGCAGTACGAGCTATTTTTCTGCTGCTATACCCCGTGTGTCAAATGTCCAAGGCTGCCGTCACTCCCATCATGTTTAGCTAATGTTAGCCAGCAAGCTAACAGGCTTTCAAAGACAGGAATACAGGGGAGATGTTTGAAAGATCCTCCGTCGTTGCTCCAGGAGCCCGCTCCTTCCGCGTACATCCCTCCGTGGTGTAAATGTATTCTTTCTGTCGGGAATGAGGCCCGTCAAATCGTTAATCCGCCACCATCAGCCGCTGCAAAACATTTAAGCTTCGGTAAAATACCGTCGTTGCCTCCAGGCCCTGAAGTCACCACCGTTCGTGTTTTCGGTGATCCAAAGGGATCCGCAGGTGGTTCGACGGGACCCAAACGCATCACAAGGTAAAACATACGCATACACACACAGACACGGAGCCGCAATGTCAGTCACAGAGAAAAATGCTTTTATTTTGAAGGCAAAGTCAGATTCAAAATCAGAGGAAGTTAAAACATGTGGCCCTCAGAATTGACAAGCATTTCATAGAATGTATATTTACTTATATTTTATGTGATAAGGTACAAGTTAATGAACATTCATGCATTTAATATTAAATTCGTGTTATATTATATTATCGTTTTACACTGATAGATTGTACTGTTAATAATGTAAACTATGTAATGATTAGTGAATTTTGGTTGTGAATAATGTGCAGTTCTATGCATTATAAGTTATTTTGTTATGCATCATGTCATAACTTGTACCACTACATAATAATAATAATAATAATAATGACAAAGCCTTTTACAAGGAAAGAACAACAGTACATACTTGCACATCTCCTCTCCAATTGCACAGAATATACAATACAGCTTCAAAATAAAAGTCGCAATCTCTATGTAGACGGTACAGTAGGCAGGGATGGACAAAATTACATGAAAATGTATTTGATATATAATAGCCCTTTCACAAATGTTTTCAATTAAAATACAAAATGCTATGTTAGACAACATCAAACAAATGACAATATTTTTTATCTTGAAAATACTAATTTAAATTTTGATTAAAAAATTAAAATGTTTTGATTCATAACTCATTTTGTTATTTCAAAGAGAAAGTTAAGTACGACTTGAACTAGTAGAAGTTGCAAAGTTAAACTGCAAATGGAGATGTGCCTCTTTTGTCACACTTAAACTTGATAGCATCAGTCTTGTGCTCTCAGCCAAGGTTGTTTTACATCAGCTATTAAATTACAAATATATAATCTAGTCCATGGGAAAGCTGTGACAACATATTAGGACAAGTGAATGAAAACATTTTAAGTATTTTAATATTGAATACAAAATACAGAATCTGACAATATTTTGAAAAGTTACAGCTGGATGATGAAATCCAAAATATTGTTTAGTATTTAGAATTCATATTTCAAATATAATTATCAGAAATACTGTCCATCCCTGACGTTAGGCCACTTTTTATTTTTTCACAATATTGCCAGAAAATGAACATGAGTAAAGATTGATTTGCTAGTAATAACACAGATACGCCAGTAGATGGCAGCAGCATGTTGTACATCAACATAAAGAGATAATGGTATAATAAAAAAGCATTACTGCCGTACACCACATCCATTGTATTTTTATTATCAATACACAATTTGACCTGTATGGCCCCAGTCCCCCTCTGTTCCACAAGTTTCAGTTGCTTCCATCTGGCCACAGATAAGATCTTTCCAGGTGTAAAATCAAGTCCTTTGTTCCTACAGCTGTTGCCCTTATTATGAGTAATGTTTGTATGTGGTGTGTGTTACATATGTGTGTTTATGTTGTTGTTTATGTTAATGTATTGCCCTTTTTGCATGGCTGCTTGTTGTAAAACAAATTGTCCTTCAGGGACAATACAGATTTACTATATATTCTACTGAACTGTACATTACTCTCATCTATATATCATAGAGCTGAACAGCTGAAAAGGTTCAGTTACATGAACATGAACAAATATTTCCTAAGACCATATGTAAATCTCTAAATCGTATCAAACATATGCTTGACAACACACAACACACAACACAACACAAGGAAAACTGTGACTAAATTATAATTCAACATCATCATCTCAACATTTGGGGTCATAACAAACAACTGCACAAAAAAAAATTGGATTACATTATCTCACAGGAATGATCAAACGAGGCAAGCCAAGAAAGTAGTAAAGGGGCAGATTTAATGTGTAACATCTAATCATATACATCTGTAGAAAAGCCACTTGAATTATTGGACTGAATTGTTATTCTGTCCAAAACAGGACATTTTTGTGCAGGTATTTGATATTGCCTCAGCAGCGAAAATGAGGAAAACAAAATCAAAGCAAACAAAAAATAAATTGTTTTTCAGATCATGTGTTTTTACTCCATTTAGCTCATAATTTTTTCTTTAGGTAATTAATTTTAATATTTTTTATGTTGCGGATTTTTTTAAAATTTTTTTTTCAGACACCATACCCCTACATCTTTGAAAATTGATGCTTTAATGACATCGTTCTCTTTTCTTGTGTTTAGCTGTAGGTGAAGCTGAAATGTCAGGTTACGCCTGTACAGCTTTAAACATTATTCCTCAGTTTGTGTTTCAACTCTTCTTTGTGGCAATCATACAGCACAGGTGTGGTTAATCAGAACATGCAAATGTTAGTTAGGTTTCCACTGAGGTCCAGAGCCACTTCCTGTCAACAAAAGCAATAAACATTTGTGGTCATTAGTGTCATTGTAAAAAAAATGTGTAATAATTAAAAATGTTATTTAAAGTCAGCTCAGTAAAATTTAATTCCTACATGGTGTAAAGTGAATGTCAGAGTTTCACATCTTACTTGAAGAGTCTTGGGTTGCTTTTTTTCTTTGCTGTGATCCAGAAACCTGTTTGGATATTTTTGATTTAGATAAGCGAGTAAACATGACATATTTTTCCAAATGAACTTAAAATAACTTCCATCCATTCAGAGGTGTGTATGCTGAAAATGCTATGTATCATAAATGTCCAGACTCTCACAGAAAAGTTATGTCCAATGCAGGATAAGTAGGGTAATATCTTGGAAATATTTGAAAACTCACCTTTTTCTTGGATCCTGTGGTGCTCAGAGCAGCAAGCTTGTTTTCTATATCAGATACCTGCACAGAAAAGAGCAAATAATCAGAATACATGTGGGTGGAAATCTTTATTTAGTGTCATCGTCATCATCCTTGCTTGAGCACACATCAATTGGCTGAAGTCTGAGGCTCCACCCACCTCGCTCTCGGCGCTCTGGACCCTGGCTGCAGTCAAAGCCACCACATCCTCCAGCTCTGAAAGCTCCGAGTCTGTGGTGCCTCCAAAGCGGTTCTTGGCATTCTGCTCCAGAAGCCGCAGTTTGGTCTCTAGTTCATAAGACTGACCAGCTGTTATATAGACCTGCCAGAGAACACGGGGTAAGGGAACACCGGTACTCAAACAGCTGCTGACTAAGCACCTGTCCACTCAGCACCAGGGCTGGGTATTATGGTGCTGCTTCATAAGCAGTAAAGGCAAATTCTGGTTATCATGACCCCTATCCAATTTTCATGGGATTGGTCATTGAATTGGTCAGTAAATTTGGTACAAAGATATTTGAATGAATCAAAATAAAACATAATAGCCCAATACCCAACCCTACATACTGTATAACATACTTCAAACACAGCAGCCAGGGAGAATCAAAGCCAGTTCCGACATTTGGTTCATGCGTTAGATGAGGCGGATGGATGTGTCTAAGGCCTCAGACGACCACACCAATTTCAAAGTTATTATAGCTATACAATTGACAATACACTGTTGTCTTGCATTCCAGTGTGCTGAAGTCAAGACGAGTTCGCTCTCCATGACGGGTCGGCAACACCTCCTACACGTGTTGCTGACAGGGCCTTGGCCAGACAGTCAAATCGGCTCCTGACCAATTTATGAGGATCCTAGCTCACTGGAGTGCACCCAGATGTACCTCCAGTCAGGGGCTTTTTTTTCAGCCAACAGTAATTCAGGCCAAATTGTGTTGTGTGAATGAGGCATTAGTTTCACCTGCAGACAAATGCTGTTTAATGGGAAAGAGGAAGAAAGAGAAGCGTGCAGTTCTTGAAGCTTACATTTTCCTCAAGTTCCCTGAAAGCATCATCTGCTTGCTTTACATCTGTCCCCACTAAATGGGATCTGTCGACCGGCTCTGACAAGCCGTACTCGACCATTGCGTTTTCTGTGGCATTAATGGTTCTCAGGACCTCAGTGGTGAGGTCACAGAGCGCCGCGGCAGTTGATCTCTGAAAGCCATGTAAAGTGACAGGGACAGGGACAGATGTTAGTAGCTGGAAAATAACCATCGGATCATGCAGAAGTTACCAACCCGGCCACCAAACCATAATGCACCTGGGTTTGATTGCTAGGTGTAACATAGTTTTATTCAGTACTATCAAGTCTTTGGAGTCTCAAGTTATGTTTGCATTGTCTTTCATTCACCTCCTGAATTCATATTTAGATAAGGTGTTTCATGACATTTCCTTAACCACCAGCCCTCACTGGCTTTATCAATAAGAGGCTGAATCGGGACCGAAACCTGAACCATATCAGCAGACCCTGATTTAGGGTCAGAATCTTTTACAGCACCATCATAGCTGATTACTGAGGTCAGAAACCTTCAAAGTCTCTGCGCTACAGTTGATGCAGGTAAGAGGACCGTGACGTAGAAATGCAGACAGCGTAATGCAGGACAAACAGGTCAAACAGGATGCCTCCCAATCATGCGGGACACAGTGCTGATCTCAGGCCTACCTTCTGAGCCTCGTTGGGCATCTCATCACTGGACGAACTCAATTCTTTGTCCTTCTGAGCCTTTTTGTCAGAGGCGGCACCCCGACTCTTTACACCTCCTGGACCCTTGGCAAGGGGGAATGGTTTCCTCCCCACCTCTTCATCTGATGACAAGCCTTTGTCACTTAGGTTCCCCGCCAGTTCACTCAACTTCCTCCTCAGCTTCTCCTCCTCATTGTGACCGGCCGGAGACGTGGCCTGCAGGGAAATGAAAGAGCGCAGAAAAAGGCACACTTGAGAGTTGTTCAAATGATTTCATGGCTGAAAGTATATAATGAAGTTATGAATATAACATGGATAAGTGGTATAGATAATGGATTGATGTTCCATGTGGAAACATTACATATTCATTTTTTGGGAACATTAATATTGACCCTCACCTCGTCAATGGGGTAAGTCATCTTCTCCTCCAGGCGGTTCAGCAGGCTCTCAATGGCTGACATGCGTTTGGTCATTTCATTCATCTAATGAAAACCCAAAGAGATAGATATAATATCATTTCACAGTGGCAGTAATTCCACTCACAGGGCCCTATTTTAATGATTTATGGTGCACGGTCTGATACATTACAGCACCTGGTGCTTTGGGGCGTGTCCAGGTCCATTTTGCTATTAAGATGGCGTGTAATCATGGGGGGATGGTATTTTAGTCTCCTAATTATTCATAGGTGTGTATTGGGCTGAACATGAATTGAACCAATCTGAGCACCATCCACCACCTCTGTTTACGAGCCATGTGCGCTTGAACATGGTTCATTGCTATTTAGATGGCCGAGAGTACACTTAGTGTCACAGGGCAGAGAGATTCTCTGCCGAGGAAACAGATTTGCTTGTGCGTGAGGTGAAGGCGCCCGAGCAATACATCTATAGGAGCGTCTCTCAACCGCTGAAGAAGATTTTACAGAAAAAGTCATAGACACAACTGATACCATTGTCATACAAAAGCTGCCCGAGGTGAAGCAGGTGTGGCACGAGGTGTGGACAAGCGTTTCCTTGTCTTTAGGCATCATCAGAACACTGGCAGAGTGCCGTAAGCCTAAAAGGATGTCAGGAGACATCAGGAAAACTGAAGCTCGCCACAGACTGCACGAATCTTGTGTACCCACTTATGTAAGGCGCATCTGACTACTGCGCTCACTAAATAGCAGAAAAACACAGGGCAATAATAAACTTGAACTTAGAGGTGGTTTGAGTTGGTTTAAAGAGCAAACAGGTTCTGCTGGCCCATGATAGCAATGCCAACAATTTGTCTGACCACGCCTTATTTTAAGACCAACACGCCCATGGGTGCATTTGCTACTCACACAACATGGGCACTGGGTATGAAAATGCTTACTCTGTCAGTTATGCGACAGCAACGACACTCACAGTTTTGTCCCGGGTGTGAGATGTGGAGTACAGAGTTTAATGATGACTTACGGGCACGGCCTGGCCCAGGTTCTCCTGGGATAAGCCTCGGCTGTTGCGGCGGCGATTTGGCGGCTGCTGGTACATGGGAGGGTAATGCTGGTAGTCTTCCTCGTCCGAGGTGTCCACGTACTGTTGGCGGGCCATGGAGGAGCTGATCTTAGAGAGGGAGCGAGTACGGACCATCCTGCTCTCCCCATAATCCTCTGCTCAGAAAAATGTAGTAGATACGCTGTGAGTGAACAGGTAAACAAACCAGAGTATTGCCTTACTTATCTAGGAGTACAAATAGTACAGCGCGCTGTATCTCCAAAACTATAACTAAAGTAACGGTCTATATCCAGTATATATGCAATGGTGAGACTGTAACAGTCATTGAAGTGAATGAGAATATCCTCAACTTCTTTCCTTGATTTTTTGTTTGTTTGTTTTGTTCTGAGCAGTTTATTTTACTTCTTTTACTATGTGTTCGTGTTTGAATAACAAGTATCAGCCTATCACCATCTTATCACTGGTCCTTCACGGTGACTGCACCCTTTACTACAGTTGAATTGTTTATATATTGTGCTCTGCATGCGTCGTGTACTCACCGGGCCGCATGGCGTAGCGGTCCAGGCTCTTCCTGCGGTTCATGCGGTAGTTGTACATGTCATAGGGATACTCCCCATCGTTCCTGTATCCACCTCGCTCTTCCTGCATGTACTGAAACAGGAACATAAAAGCCTGATTTAACATTTGGGTGTCATGTAACCAAATGTAATGGCTTCTTCCTTGAGCGTAGGCCTACCCTTCTACCAGTTATGTGTTTCAAGGTCAATGAGTGAGCAGTGAGCTCATCCTGTTGCTTTATGTGGTGTTGAGCTTCTATTTTTTTCTTTTCAGTCACATGCTGCTAATGGTGACAATCATGCAAGTTCAACAAGTAGAGCAGCTGATCCCAGGGATTAGCCGAGAGGAAACAGTTAGCTGCTGGCGTTTGTTTCTTAGAAAGAATTCTGAATCTGCTCAGATTCTCATTAATTGAAATGTCACAATTAAGGTCTGTTAAGATTTTCCCTCACAGTGTGAAGTCAAGTAACCTATGCTTATATCTTTCATATCAATACACTTAAACAATGTCAACGATGGTATGAATAGGATATGAGGTACTCAGTAAATGAAAGCAAAGTTACTATTGTACCTGGATGGACTGGCGACGTGAATGTGGGAAATATTCCTCTTGATCAAAGTCCATAGGATGAACAGAGAGCAGGCGTTTGTTCTTACGCATCTGAGAGAGAAAACAGGAAATATAGAGAAAACAGGATACAGCTTACATACTGTATCCCCTCCGTGTGTGAAATACACACTTAGAAAATTCAGGGTTTTCATTGTTGTTTTTTTAAATTTTGTTTTTACCGATTTGTAGCGCTGACCCTCAATCTCTCCGTGGTCGTCGTCATTTCCATTGTATGTGTCTAAATGAAAAACAGCAATTTCACATCATTAAAAGTTAGAAAATGTATTTTGGCAGCATCCTGAAAATTGCACGTAGGATATTAGTAATTGGCATGAAAGTGTGTATGGAGTTACTCACTGCTGCGGAAATCAGGCATGCTCTGAGTGTCATCATCACGGCCACCTAAAAAACAAAGACAGCATCTGTTCACATGTAGCTTTCACATAATGTTTTTATTTTCTTATTAAAGTTGTTTGTTGTACATATCATAATATATATATCATATCTTTTTGTGTGTTTTAGTCCCTTGATATACCCAGAATGTCCCCAACTCAAAAAGACCTATAATGCTAGTTGTAGTGCTCATCAGATATTTGTGATATAAAGTAATTAAATGTGTTTTCACGGTCATGAAAATGGCAAAAAGGTGTCAATTATTGATTTTATCTTGTTAATTAGTTAGTTGTTATTGTTGCTGCTGTGTGTATCTCCATCTCTCTCCATTTTCCTTTCAGGCAAACCTGGACTGTTAATCCAGTGCTACAATAGTTTTTTCTCACACTTTTTGTGTTGTAAATTCAAACTCCATGAGGGATGTTTTTTAGATGAGAAAATGCCATTGAGGTAATTTGTGCTTTCCTAATAATGTAGGGCAATTTTTGGCAGCGGGTCTTTCAATGTGCTTTCACTCAGGCAGAGCGACTGAGCTCAAAACAAAACCCGTCTCTCACAGTTTGTGAGTGGATGACTGCTCTCCATTATTGACCCAGAAAAGTGGATGAAATTGCTAAAAATGAGCCATTAAATCCAGTAGAGTGTTTCAGTGGAAGTGTTTCAGGTGTTTATCCACAGTACTGTAGTTTGTCTGGATTTCATGACCGATGAATAGCTATGGCTTTTCCCACCCTAAATAAAAAGATGCAATCTTTTGGAATGTGTGTATTGCAATACAATAACTTATGAGTTGTATTCTGCTGTGTTAAACGGATTTAAGTAGACAACTTTTAACGTAATGCAAACTTTACTCTTACTCTTATAGTGATAACACCTGCCACAATAGCATAATCGCATACAAATCATTTATCATAGTGTCGCATGACATTGTGACAAAGGTGAAAATGGTCTTTAAGTTAAATAAAGTGTCTATGAGAGCCTTTCATTGATACAAACAAGCATTGGTTAAGTAGATGTATGTATTTGTGCTCTCATTAAGGAAATTTTCTGTCCTTCTCCCTGTTTGTTGATGACATGATGATGTGCACCTCAGACTCACCTTCTCCACTTAGCCTCTTGCACAAGGACCTCATGACCTTTGCACTGCCGAAGCGCTTAAAGCGGTTTCGGATGTTGTCGTGGTACCAACCCGCCGTGCCGACTTTCAGCACCCTGCAGAAACACACAATGCACATGGCCCTCATTCTTCTGCTGCTTTATGTCCACACTGCAGACTTGTGGAAGGACTCCTCTCCATGTTCTGTGTCTCACCTGGTCATGCGGCAGTTGTCACAGACCCAGCCACGCTCTCGCTTATTGTAGCGACTGCACGATTTGCACGTGTACATGTGGCAGTCCAGACACTGGCGCTTACTGTTGACCAAGAACTTGAAGGGCTGCAGGCAGCGGATGCAGATGGAGTCGGCCAGTTTGTTCTGCGAACCAAGCAGCTCCGTCTTAGTATCCTCCTTCTCAATCTTATTCTTCAACTCCCTGAAATGAGAAAAGAGGAGAAGAAACATCATAAAACCATCATGGACAATGAAAAAGCCCCAAATGGACCGAGTGTACCGTTCCAAACCCAATCATAGGAGTAAATTCCCCTTGATGAAAAATCTTTTGTGTTGGTTTCTTTTGTGCAGCGTCTCTATAGTGGACCAAACTCCCCCCCCCCATCCAACTTAATAACATAAGAAACACAATAAGAGAGCATCCTGGTCAGTGTTACAGAAAAGCCAAAACCATGGCTTTAAGGATCTCAGACACAGAAGGCTCACCATTTAAAAAAAAAAATTGAATCTTAATTATTTTTCTCAAATGCATTTAATAGTCCACAAAGGCTGCCGTTCAGCCGTCATCTTATCTTGTCAATGGTATTGTGCTTGTTTAGGCGAATACTCCTGTAACTACCTCTGTTAGCTATTTGCTTATGCTAGTTTTATTATTGAAAACATGATGGTGAGCTATGGTTTCCTGACACTGCTTTTACCATGTAACTATTAAGTACTAAATCTAATTATTGCATGCAAGTGTTCAGCACTCCATCCACAATGGACAAAATAAACAAAACTGGAACTTTTTTCTAATTTCATAGCAAGTTCACGTTAGATATTTCATTCACACATAGTGACTGATAATCTGTAAATGTCCACATTTTTCATGTCAGAAATCTGGCCACCCAAAAGTAAAAGCAGATACTTCTAAAGAGCAGCTTGTTAGCCCACAAACACATTGATCCAGTTGAGGAGTCCGTCCACTTCTACTCTGAAATCAGAAAATAGCTCAAAAATGTGGTGTGAACGCCACTTCGTACAACAGTAGCTGTGGCTTATCACGGTTACTGTTGCGTGAAGTGCTGTAGTGATGAGTCATTTCCATGTTTTTCGTTTGTTGAGGTAACATAACCATGGAAACAGCTATTTCACCGTGAGGTAAACTCATGAGCTCAGTGGGTATTTATGTGAAAGAGCAGTCTGTTCTCTGGATTTCATGTGACATAAACAAAAAAGAGAAAAAAAGAATTGATGCACACTCAACAACATATCACTGTTTTTGAGTCAAATTTGTTTAAGTCCAGTTTTAGTATAGTGCAATATCAAATGTAATGTTTCAAATGGTTTTACACGCATCAGACGGTTTGTGACCCAGCCCTAAGCTGGTATGAAAAAAGATCTCTAAAAGTCTTAACAGAGAAGTGAAAAACACTGGAGAAGGAATTCAAAGAGAATCTCTCTCCATAAAAGATGTCCAATAGGAGTCATACAATTGGAAAAAAACAAATTAGAAAGGGATAGAACATAATAGAGGAAAAAAATAATAGAGGAAAAAGATTGTACTGGAAACTATAACATATTCTGTATATAACAATAGAATATAACTTCACTACAACACATAACTCCTGATTCAGAAGAGGGTCTGAAGACTGCAGGGAAGTGGCCAATATGAAAATCATAGCGTCAGTGTTCTTAGTGTCTACTGCAGTTCTCAGTGCTGGAAAGGTGATGTGTGTTGTGTGTTGGGGCAGATTTTACATGTCAGGTCCAAACTGTTTACATTAGAAGTCTACATTTATCAGCATCATCCAGTCCTGTATCCTGTGTCCCGTCTGTGAAGCCGAGCCACTCAGGACAACATAAAAAGATGTTACGTGGAATGGAACCACTTTGGCAGCTCTTGTAGCCTTTATGGCTCGGCTAGTTCATTTTCAGAACGTATAAAAAACATAACATGATTTGACCTCCACTCTGCTCTAATCAACTATTCATTCTAGCAAGGTCTATTACACAAATAAGTCCATGTGTTGAGGAAGTCTTTCTCCCTGGGGGTTAATGGGAGTTTGAGGATGTGTTGGGATGAGGGTGGGGACACAGAGAGTCTTTGTGATGAGAGAAGAATGGCACCTTCACGGCTCATGGCGGACATGCTGCCTTGTGACTGAGCCATGATTGCCTGTAACAACAGCCGGCTTTCACAATTGCATTCCTCTTCAATTCACACAAACAGCTGACGGATGGTAAATTTGGTTTCACATATACAAATGCTAAAAATGGCTCGGAAGGGAGAAAAAACTGCACGGATGAGACGGACAAACCTAAAAATGCCAAATTACATTTATTAAGCTCTTCAGCTCTCAGCCAATCCAATCTACAGAGAAATTAACACCTGAAAACAGAGCACATGCCTCAGACATGAATTTATCAAAAATACTGGTAAAACTGTTATTCTGATCGGTTGATATTGATCCTGGTTTATGGAAAATACCTAAATCATGCCAGGGAATATTTGTCTTATAAATATACCATGTCACTATAACCACCTGTTGGACCAATTCCAGAAAATTTGAGACAATCCTCCAGGTTTGTTTTTAGTTTAAATTTGGCTCCCCAAAAATTGACTTGGCCCGTCTTGGTTCAGGGGACATGTAAGTGTGTAAGTGCAGTGCAGATGGCCGTATGGTGGAGCTATTGGATGTTGATCCACACTAAAATGAAATAATTGCTTCCAAGGCCCAAAGTAACTCAATCTGAATGAGGAATGGGGATGGAAACAAAGCTGCTTTTGCAGAGGAAATGATACTTGATTCGAGAAATTTCCTGAAGCCACTTGATTTGCATTAGAAACATTTTGAAATGATCTCACATCAGTGATTTTTTTTTTAGGACAATAACAGATAAAATGACGTAATTAAGGCAGACAATTTTGGGGTGTAGACTTATTGGCCTACCCAAGCCTCTCCTCCTCTTTCTTACGAAGGTTGAAGTCTCGTTGGATCACCTCCCACACGTGTTTGGCCTCCTCGTCAGTCAGGCGAGACAAATCCAGTTTACGCTCCATGATGCTCAAAAAAAGAGGTAAAACCGATCTGTGACAGGATGCAGCAAGAACTCTGACAAACAAGAAAATGAAAAGAAATTCAGAGATCAGTTGGACTCAGTTGCATCCTGGTTGTGAGTCCAAAAACATCAGAATATGAAAACTTAATGAAGAAAACTTCTATTGTATTACAAAGATATTGCTAGAGAATTTTGCATGTGGAAAGCGTCATGTTCTTGATGCATGATGATCCATCTTGTTTCTAGTGAAGTCCCCAAAATATATGTAGATTTTTAGGTTGGTCTGATTTTTCCAGATGTCCAGCCAAAATATATATATACATTTTCGGATAAGCTTCAGATTTTTCAAATTGTCCATGTTTTTTGTTCTTCTTTAATTGTCGTAGTCATTTGTCAAAACACGTGTATGTGGACATGTGTAAACTAGGTTAAAAAATGTCTAATAATCTAGCAGAAATACAATTATTTTGCTTGGAGTAAAAACACAAAATCAAATGATATCAAATCCTACCAGAAGATTTTCTCTTTCTCTTTTTTTTTGAGGAGCGGGAGTGTCAGAAGATAAATGAAAGTCAAAATCAAGTAGTAAAACCCCAAATTTAACCACTTAGATATAGCTATTTATACTGTATGAACAACAAAGATAATTAGCAGGTTTTCCTTTATTTGTCGCCTCAGTTACATTCTTCTAATAGATAATGACAGAAAAGTACAAATTCGATAGTTTGGGATTAGTTTGGATTAAAGTGATGAGAGACTCTTACCGCTTTTCCTTCTAGTCATCCACCTCCTGATGAGTGAGTGTGCAGATTCCTAACAGGATAAAGTCACCAAAGCTCATCACATGCCTCAACATCTTGCTCCTCCTCCTGCAGACACACACACACACAAGAACAGTGAGAAAGAGACAGAGAGAGAGAGAGAGAGAGAGAGAGAGAAAAATAAAAGTATGAAAATGAGTGCATTTTTTGAAGCTGCAAAAATGCACATATATGTAAAAAACAAATTTTTTCACTCAAATTATTTTCACTCTGTTATTTGTTGTTTTTTGTTGTTTTGTTTTTTAGATTCTGCAAATGCTGTTTTTGAAGCCTTATGTATAGTTTGTGGGATTGACAGAAATATGCTGATTGTCACAGGATTTTAACAGCTTTTCGGGTGATGAATCCAGCCAATGAATGATGAGTCCAGAGGGTGACTGGGCAGAGGGGGTCGCTCAAGTCCAGACACATGGCAGCTCTCTGGACATCCACTCTGAACATATACAGACTATTAATACCAGCAGACCTTTGCAAACAAAACCTCATCATGAAAGGGGACCCTGAATGAAACATAGTCTTTCACACCTCAGACAAACAGAAAGGAGGCAATTTCTCATCATTTTACATCAATCATTTCTGTATATAACCTACACAACCTTTGAAAAGAGAGAAAACAGGGAGGTTGTGCATTTTTATAAGTTTAATGTGAATGAAAGTCTGCTCACAAATCGTCATGTTAAGGGGCTAAGAACTGGTGAACTCAGGTGCAGACACAAGAGAATCCGTTTGACGGGGTGTACTGCGAAACAAACAGAAAAAATGAATAAGAAGCAGGGAAGGGGGAGCAATAAATGGAGAGTCAGGGAGTGGAGTTAGACCAGAGCAGAACAGGGCTGAAAAATGCAGGTCTTGACATTTCCAAGGGAGCAGAGGGAGTGTGGAGAGAGAGAGAGAGAAAGAGAGAGAGACAGACAGACAGACAGACAGACAGACAGACAGACAGATAGATAGATAGATAGATAGATAGACAGATAGATAGATCCTACTGAGAAACGTACTGACCGTTGTACATCTCCACCACCTCTGGAGGGCACACAAACTGTTTCCAGGCCGTCTCTGCACACCACCCCTGGTGTTGACTGTACGACACTACAAATTCATCTTCATTCTTCTCAGATTTTTCACCAGTGAACTGGAATCATATGGACTGTTTTTCTTGCCAAGTGCAGTGCATGATTTGACGATTAATTTGGAGAGTCCTTATTCCCCAAGGATTAGTGAGACAATGTGTGTGTGTGTTTGGGGTCAAAGGTCAGTTTGTCTCTCAGCAGCTGGCCCTGAATCACGTCTCTAAGTTTAACTCGGCTGGCTGGCTCTGAGCCAGGGGAAGTCCTGCTTGCTGTGCTCATTAAGGCTCAGGCTAAAACAAAAAACCACATCAGATAATTCAGACCAGATCGCAGCGTGGGCCTGTACCTGACACCCTGACACCCTGACAGACAGCCAGACAGACAGAAAGAGAGAGAGAGATAACAAAGCATTAAAGTGAATTAGTAATATGCTACATGTACAACCCTCACACCCATGTTTCCTGTATCAGATCTCTTTGTCTCAATTCTCACATTATTCATGCAGAAAATAGTCTGCGTGGCTAATAAATCTCTGATTTCATGATTCGCTCCGCTGATTAATATAGGTGGACACAGAATCATGTGGCACATATGGCTTTGAAAATGGGAGTTGCATTGAAGCATTAAAGAGCGTAATTATATTATCAGTACGAATCCTAAAACCTACAAGAACACGTACACGGATCAATGCAAACTTTTTATGAGTTTTACAGCCTTGACAGATTGCTATAAGCTTAGTTTGGAATTTCTGAGAATTTGTCCAATGTTGATAGATGAGTCATGCTGACTTCCCTCCTTCCAAAGACATGCAGCATGCATCGTTGAATTGACCGTAGGTGTGAACAGGAGTGTGTTTTGAGTTGTTTGTCTCTGATAGGCTGGTATAGAAAATGGATAGATGAATGATTCAGCAGTCTGTTTTTTATTTAGACTCCACATTTCGTAATCCATCTCCTGAGTCAGGTTGTAAAAGTCAACGTGTGTCTGGTGTCTCGTGCGCCTCATGCACGTTTGTTCAAATGTGAGCACCACCCCGCAACCCAAGCCAAGGGTGTTCAGTGATATATATACAGTTGGTACGGACATCTGAACTGAGCACCTATACACAGACTCTCTCTCTCTCTTGCTCTCTCTCTCCCCTTGTTTATGTGCGTGTGCATGTGTCTGTCCGTCTATTTTTTTGTCTATTTGTTGTCAGGCTCTCTCTCCCTCTTGCTCTCTCACCCTCTATATCTCCATCCGTCACTCTCTCTGTATCAGTGTGAGTGTGTGTGAAGTGGCCCTGACAGGCTACAGCTTTATCAGCATCTCTAAATACTCTTCATGGTTTCTGAGTGCAGTCAGCTGCTTTGATGAGGCCAACAAGGTCGTTCCCACAGAGGACGGCGGTGGCATTTGGTCTCTTCTTTCCATTCTTCAGCCATATAAGACATTTTCTCTTTTTTGTCACAATGTTATTTGATTTGTTCAATATGCAGTTTCGTAGCAGATTATGATGACGGGCCCCTGACCCTTTTTCCCAAGAATATTTGCGGGCAGCTGGAGCTTTCTGCTACTGGGTCAACCTCCGAAACACGAACCCCCCTATCTCACCCCTCCTCTTCAACACAGCTATTCCAGTCCTCTCGCCACCTCACCCATTCATCCCAGTAAAAATAGACGCTATTTTCACCAGACACAAGCCTAAGTAAGGCCAGGAGGCATTTACTGACCCATGTAAATATAGGGAACATTCTCTAAGCTAAATAAGGAGGTCTAAATGTGTTTATCAACTTGGAAAAACTCCCTTACAAATGCATGAGCTGATAATTAAAAACATGAAGAGGAGGCAGGAATAACAACTGAGTAAAACTTTATTCACGCTGATCAAAGACATATCAAATGAAGTAGTGTCTGAAGCAATCAAGTGCACAATCTGCATTTCAAGTTTTTAGTTGTACAAAGAGACAAAGACACTTCACAAACGCAATAAATGTATAGATTCTATTTTTTCCCTTTCTTTTGTGTGTAGTCTAGACTTGAACGGTGTGCATGAAAATACACTCAAGTGTAAACATGAATTTTCCAGAGATATCAGCTTCAACAGATATAAGAATGATACAGTACAGTAAAAACGTCCAGGAAAAAATACAAAAGTATAAAAAGAAAAGTCAATGCAGAATGTTTCATTTTGTATGTGTAAAAAAACGCTTTCCATTAAATTGCACAGCTCCTTTTTCTCCTCCAATACCTGAAGATACACTTTCTCAAAAAGCAGCAGCTTCTTCCTCTGCAAAAATCTCCATCTCATCAGCTCATTTTTGCCATATTCTCCTGAGATTATCTCTAAGATGATTTGACAAAAATGACTCAAGATGGGGATTCATTTGCAGTGTCGTCATTTCACCTCATTTCTTCTCTGTTCCTTTGCTCAAAAAAGTCCCAAATGTGCATCAAAGTCTTTATCTTCCTAGTTCTTTTCTTTCCTACTTTTGCTCTCTTGCCACAACCTCTTCTTCATCATCATCACCTTTTCCAAAGTCCATCTGAGCCAGCAGAGCCTCCACCTCTTCAGTGTCCACGGTCAGATGGTCCATGTTTTCATAGCCCGGCTCGGGCCTCTGCAGCTGGGGTCCCCGAGCCATCTCCTTGGCCTGGTTGATGAGCTCCTTGGCACTGACGAGGAATTCGGCCATGCCGCTCTTCTCCATGCTCTGAGACATCTTCTCCTTCAGCTGGTTGCTGGCCTGCAGCTGCGCCTTGTATTGCTCAGACAGCGACCGCATCATCACCACCTTTACCTCCCCCTCCTGGCTGATCTGCTCCACAAGCTGGCCCTTGCGCTCCTCCAGAATGGCATAGAGGAGGTCAAAGCTCTCACCCAGACGCCGTTTCTGGAGGTCTCCATTTTCCTTGATGACCTTGCACGTATCCTCCATCTGCGCCATTACGGCCTGGATGCAGCTGTTCCCGGCGGCCAGCATCTCCACAGCGTTACGCAGCTCAGACTTTTGGCTTTGGTAGATTGTTTCCAGCGGGGTGACCTCGCAGTCCTTGTGCTGTCCGAAGACCTAAAGACATAAATAAACACAGACTTGTTGGTGTGTGACTGTATTTCATTACAAAGGATGATGTTCCTTCATCAACAGAAGTAAAATATACACTAGTTAGCGTTAGCGTGGGAGGCTAATTTTAATTGGCCACATGTTTAAGACAATCCCCAAAAGTCACCTTTTGGATTTTACAGTTTTTTTCCAAAATATCAAGGAACATATCTGTTTAAACTATCAACACCTCAGTGTTTCAGCATAGTTTACAGTAAAGGACAGGGAGGCTGGCAATGTTTTTAGTGAGAAGAGTAAGAAACTGAACATAATAAACGCTGAAAAATATTAATATTTTGAAAAAGGACATGTTTTTGTCTTGTGATGTGGTAATTTGTCTACGATCTTCAATGTGATATAAAGTACTTTTAGAACAATCGGGGTTCTTTTTTCCACAGAATAAAACCCACTTTTTTTTTACATCCAAATATCCAAAATAATAACATAAAGATATACAATATGAAGATCTTATATATTATTATATGATCTTGTATATTACAATACATATATCGTATATATATTAAATGTTATTATTATATTATATAATTACCTTGCACATGGAGCATGTGGGCACCTGGCAGGTCACACAGTAGATGTTGATGCGTTCATCCTCGTGGTCTTTACATTTGGGCTCCTTGGTGTCTTTGTCCTTGAGTGGGAGGTCTAGGGAGTCACTGCCGTTGCCCTCCTGCTTCTCCTGTTGCTGCTTGTAGATGTCGATGATGTTCTCCACCAGAAGGTTCCTTTGCAGCCCGTACACACCATGGCGGTCCAGCATCACCTCAAAGCGACACGTTGGGCAACGGAAGGTGCCTCCGGTGTAGTGGTAGGGGTTTCGGGACTCATAGAGGTCATTAGCGCAGCCGCGACACAGATTGTGCTGGCAGGGCAGGATGACCACTGGTTTGGTGAACATGTCCAAGCAGATTGGACAGCTCAGCTGCTTCTCCAGGCTCTCCATAGCGCTGACAGGATGTACTACCTGACCTGTCTGGATATCCATTTTACCGGGCTTCTAACCTGAAATGGGCCTTCAAGTCCTGTCCTTTAGGTGCAGTTCTGTATCAAACTGGTTTATTTAGGTCTGCCCTGGCCGTGAGAAAGTCACCAGCTTTTATACCCCCTGTTGAGAAACCTGATCCCTGTCCGACCAACTGAGGCACACTTGGCCTGTTTGTCATACTGGATTCGGAGAAAATAGATGCCCCCCACCCTGCTTTGGCACATGCCATACTTAGGCCAAAGCCCCACCCCTGTCACCTCCCTGCCTTTTCTGACACAAACAACCCCTCACCCAGCCCCGCGGCACCCCTCCAGATGAAGCCCAAACAACATGTTACGTGATGTTGAGTCAGACACGTGTTTAGTATTTGATCCTTTATTTCCATTTGTTGTTAAATTATTTTTATTACACAGATTCACTTGATTTTTTTATTTAATTTTTATTTATTTATTTATGTCAAGTCATTTTTCTGGATTCTAGTGCAATGGCCTGCTTCTTTCACACAAATTTCCAGGTACTCAATCCCAAAAAAGTGAGTTTGAATTCATTTGATAAGATTGAACATTTAATAGTCGACCACTTCACTGTTGATTTCTTTTATCAGCCTGATGGTGAGAAAAAGTGGACCATTTTTTGCATTTAACTTTTATTATGTTAACTGCAGCAATTACTTTTGAACTGTAATTCATTTTATCATAAACCTTTTTGTGCCTCTCCCATCTGTTCATATGGACCACGCCAATCTCGATTTTGTTCCATTTTGAATTTTTCCCTTCACAGTTTTTCCATATCTCCCCCTACATTTTCACCTGCCACTTTGTCACATGTACATAATCTGGACCAAACCAAATCAATTTTTTATCTATTTTTTCTTCTTTATTCTTTAACATTTTGTTTACTTTTTATGCAAAAAGGCAAAGCTGACTTGATGGCAGCACTAAAATAACAGCTGTTTTCCCTAAACCTTCTTGACCTTTGACTTTGTATCAATCAAATTAATTTTTCCCTCGATACCAACTGCACTGATCTCGAGCCAAACACATTCTCCACCATTTTAAGTTTTGTTCACTCATAAGAAGATTATGTAGAAATCATTGTCCTTTATCATGTTACAATCGCATGGCACTATAATACCATAGTAAACTTGAGAAACTAATGATGAAGCATCATTTGGAGTGCATTTCAAGTTTATTATGAAATTAGTGACATTGTCTCACAAATAACGCAATAATTATTAATCCCCGTGTTAGTGTCACAGTGTATCTGTAAATTCATAGAAGGGTATTTCTGAATGTGAAACTGTGTTTGAGTCTGTGTGTGTTACTCAACTCCATGTGTTGTGCATCCACACTGCTGTAAACACAAGTCATGTGTTTATGTTTGTAAGACTTCAGCTTGTGCAACAGAGACAGCTTTTGAGATTCGTGGAAGCAGGAGGTCAAAAAGAGTATCTATTTATCTCTGTGTGTTTGTGTGAATCTGATCACAAAATATATTGTCACGGTAATGGGTATTAAAATAATAATAATAATAATTTGAATTTATATAGTGCTTTTCAAAGAACCCAAGAACGCTTTACAATTATTGTGATATTTTGTTTTTTATTGGAATTAAAAGGAAATTTAGTACAATTCCAAGAAAGAGCAGATTTTTGATGCAGATAGTGCCATCATGTGGCCATTTCTAAACGTCATTGAATCATAATATCTGAACAGTAATGTGTGAAATCAAAAATGATTCCTTTGGGGACACTGTTCGATATTTTAGAAAGTACACAGTCTGCAACAGCTTGCATTGTGGGAACTCGTTGGTCTAGAAAACATTTCTACATAACTTCACTTACATAACTGTGACCTGTACATCACACACACACACACACGTGCATGCAAATACACACGCATACATGTGCAACTGCTCAGTCAACTCCATAGCCTGTCCAACTGAAATAATTAAGTAAATAACAAACAAACAACAACATGTGCAAGGGTAGAAGGCTTTACTTTCAATTCTTATATCATTTAATTTACTATTAATTCATGTTCATTTTAACATTAACATTTTTAATGTACCACAATGAAAATTTGGGACTGTTTATTTGAGAAATTCAGTCTAATGTATCATGGATTACGTTGAAGAGATCAGAGTACTAAATGTAAACCAAAGTGTGGCCACATCCCTTAAAGTTCATGGTTGAAACCTGTCACTGCTCCCAAATAATTTGACCAATCCTCTAGTAGCATTCACAGCATTCCAATCTGACGAATTATGTTTTCAAATACGAACAACATTACATCGAAATAAAATCAGTTTAAATGAATAAACAAATCTAGGCACTGTCATTTACTGGATGTGTGAATGCCGGATGTGTGTACTTTTTATTTTCTGCCACTAGATGTCAAACTTTGAACGCTTTAAATGAACGAAAGTGCTGCTGTGTATGCTCTCAGCGGGTTCATGTCAGTCTAAACACACCACCCGGAGCAATGAAGGGGTTGGTTGAAATAAATTGAGCCTGACACATAACGAAAAGTCTATTGTCGCTAAATAAAATTTTAAATAAAATGTACTCTGCGGAGGGAGGAAGTAAGTAAGCCATCGCCACTGGATAAAGTCAATTTTTTTCTACACTCCAGCTCATATCAATCAATCATGTAACCTGTGTGGGATTTTGCGTGTGTGGGTGTGTGCTTTTATTTTTGTTTTTTTTTAGATTATTTTTTAACCCTCTCTGAACCCTAAATCTCCCAAAACAAAACAAAAAACTTACCATTTTGTAACTTCAGAGGTATCCATTTTTACGAAAGAGCCCTTCAAATTTAGTCGGACAGAAAACGGAGTCAGATAGATTGGAAAAAAGGCTATATACAAATAAGCGAATGAAATAAACAACACGGATAATAGACGGAACAAACAACACAAACAAGCGAAATCTGAGCCTAACAGGTGGTTGACAAAGAACACAGGTGATGGAGTAAACGGCACAGGTACAGTTGGAATTAAGGACTACATCCCCCCCAAACTGTTCAAGTTTCACCTTTTGTGAACTTATCAACCAAACCTACATATGAGATTTGTGAGTCTGCATATTAGAAAGGGTGAAGTCCTTTGTGTCTTTAGCGTTATTTGGTGACCGGAAGCTGGCAGCAGCTGTGCTGATGACGTAGCTCTGGTGGCGCTAAAGCTGCTTAGAGCGGATTGAGAGATGAACAGATGGCAGTGAACGCAACACTCCACTCTCCCTCACAACGCTCCGGTCACCGAGGAGAGCGCCGGGATAACGGCAACACTGGTTCGAGCCCAGCTCAGCAGGGTCCGCTCTGGGTCCGAGTCTTGGTTTCGGGTTTATGGATGTCACAAGTCCGACAGGAGAGTGTCTGCAGCCGGGTCAAGAGTAACAGGCGGACAACAAGCGGTTTATCGTCCGGTAAGACGGATTCATGTTATTAATCTACGGCGCGCTCACCTGCTCTGTTGACCCATTCATTAAAAGTTAGAATCACATCTTTAATGAACAAATATTTATTTAGCAAACAAGAAGACTAAATCCTCATTATAGCTAACACTAATTCCATATATTTTAATCACAGACTGGATACTTATTCTTCACATCTTTAGACTGGATGGTCTGATTTTGTATTTCATTTCCTGTCAACTTTTTATTTTATTTCCCAATTACAAAATAATTCAGCAAATATTAGTTGAATTTTAAACACAAATCTTAAACACAAACATTCAAAATCACAATTCAACTTCAGCACCGAGACAAGTTTTACTGTTACAATCACGGACAGTAAGATCCACAAATCAATAAAACAAAATTGAACAGAAAGTTGATTTGAAGCAAAATCAAAAACACATCAAAATTTCTTACATATTGCTGTGCAGTGCAAGTATATCATGCGTCCTCATAGGAGATGTCTCATATGATGTTGAATATTTAAGCAAACAAACCCAGCCCACATTTTAGAATTATTGTAGTGCAGTTTCATTTATAAAAACCATATATAAAAATATAGTCACGTAATGGGTGAACACCGACATACATGCTTGTGAAGTAAAGTTGCCCTAAGTTTTTGGATTCAAAATATTCCATACGTACATGTTATTAATGTTGTTGTTTATTGGCGGTTGGCATGCCGGCCCCACCTCCACCATGTACGATTCCATGGCTGAGTACCAGTTGTTCCTCTTCTCAAGGCTTCCCAGTGCAGACACTTAACTTCCAGATGTTCCCGCTGATCCCACTGTTAGTTTAGTTCAGCTCCACTGTCTGACTCTGCCAAGCAGTTTATACCATGCATCCTAAACAGCACAAAGTCATTCTTGTCCAGATATAGTATTTTCCTCCATCACATGAGCTGGGACTGCTGTTCCTTTTTCTACTGGCCAAGGGACCTGTTTATAGTCTTATGATAGTCTTACATCCCTGCTAAACTATACACGCTCCCCTCCTCAGTTACTACACATCAGCCAAGCACTACATCACACTTTCCATACTTATGTTCCTCCGCACATCTACCGCATCAATTTTTATCCCTGCATGCAGCTGCCATGTAACCACTCCATGTTCCACGTTCCACTCTTACAGCATTTGATTCAAGTACTGTGCATGGGCACACTTGATGTTCCTATTTAGTCTGGTGACTTTCTACATGTCCTCCACTGCATTTATCTGACAGTGTACCAGATTACATTTAGAGGTACTTAAGTATTTTCTTTGCAAGGTAATTCATCAATCAGCAAATGTGACCAAACTTCATTCATTCAGCACAATGCAAGTTACATCTATGTGTGCATGCAAGGCTCTCTAGTCAAGAGCTGTGATTGCATCAACGTGATAGAGAGGAGGTCACATTCTGCGTTGATAAAAAAAACAATAAGTATCATACAAGATATTTAAGTCATGGATGGAATTATTATTGAAATTGTCCTGGGTTTGAGTCCTTCCTGACCCCCTGACTACAGTCCTTCTCCCCGTGTCTGCAAGGGTTTTCTCCTGGTACTCCCTTTTCCTCACTCCTCTAAAGAAATGCATCTTAGGTGAATTGGAGCATCTAGATGGGCCATAGGTGTGAATGGAAATGTTATTGAATTGTCTGTCTCTTTGAGTCAGCTCTGTGATGGACTGAGTCAAAAGCAGAGCCAGTAAAGAAAGAAAGAAAGAACGGTACTTTATTGATCCACATAGGGAAATTATTTCTCTGCGTTTAACCCATTATATCTGCGAGGAACAGTGTGCAGCACACACATGCACATGCACATGCAAACACACACACACACACACACACACACACTCACGCCCAGGGACACACTCCTCTTCCACCTAGTGCCTTGGTCAAGGGCAGTGGCAGGAGTAATTGGCCTAGCACACATGTTTTTGTTGGTGGGGGAAACCAGAGCATCGGCGCTAACCACTAAGCCACCGTGCTGCAGAATTGGAACAACACAATGGCAGGATTTAATCAGTGGTTGTAGTAAACACAGAAACAAAGTCCAAACACGGCGAGGTAGAAATTGGAAGACACAACAAAAAGGATAGGCTGAGGCAAAATCCACGAGACAGGCAAGGGTCAAACACACAACAAGCTAGATAGGTGTGCAACAAAGAAGAATCTGGTTACCGGATACACAACGGCTAGAAAACTATGGCAGGAAAGCACAAAACATTCAGGCAAAAAGACTGGGGAAACAGGAGTATTCATACTGAGGGGTGAGGAGCAAAAGACAACCAGCTGAGGGGAGAGGCAATGGAGAGCAGGTGTGTGGAGAGGAGAAATGGCTGACTGGTTGAGGGGAGACAGGAGAAAAAGGAGAAAGAGAACAAAGGAGAGACACACGCACACAGAAGAGCAGCGAGGAGCAGACAAACACAGACCGTGGAAAATGTTTTCTTAAAAGTACAACTTCTGTGTTAGACGCTAATCGTATTCCACGTTTTCCACATTTACAACTTGTCTTTACGTGTAAACAGCAATACTAATAATGCTGTGGTGGTAGGAGAAAATTCTGTTTTGCTGTGAGTCAATAGAAGTGCAACAGTGCACAGTAAACGCAAAAGTCTGAATACAAAGTATTACAGTCAGGGACGTTGTGAATTATTATTAGACAAGAAACTTAATTTAACTTCTAATTTAACTAATTAAACTTCTAACGTCATAACGGTCCGAACAATTAATAAGACGAGAATCTCCGCGAACGCCTTTGTAAACAATTAAGATAAACATTTATAAACAGCTGTGCAACTGCACACTTTCTATGGAGAGATAGTATGAGAATTAATATCAGACCACACCCATGAACACTTACCTGTTCCACTTGTTTATTTTACACTCAGTAAAATCTGATCCATCCTTCCCCCCTTCCTTGCTATTGTTTTTCCTCCTGTCTATACTTTTTCACCTTCTCTCCTTCCGTTACTACTTCCTTTCTTCTTTCCTACCTATTGTCTTTCCTTTTGACTTTCCTTTCTCATTTTCCTGTCTCTCCATCCTTTATGCCTTCCATCCATTTTTTTACAATAGGAAGGCTATTTTTGCAGGATGAAAAAAGGAAATATGCATCAATTTTCTAAGAAGCGGTATCTGTTATATGAATGCGTGCCTGCTCAGCGACAGACCTTTGTTGAGGAAGAACAGCAAGACACTTCCCTGTGGTGCTTGTGTGACTGTAATCCTGCAGTGGAAAATCAATTAGATAAGATGTACAGTATATACATGTTTTGGTGTATGTTAAATCACCCATTCTATCACCTGAATATTGTGTTTGTTAACTGAGAAGCCAACAAAAATCCTTGAGCATCTTCTTAACTGGAAATGTCTATGTGGGTGTACTAAAGATAGATTAATCAAAGACATGTGAAATAGATGGAAACTCAGATAGTGCTGCTCCTCTCCGTCCAAACCACCCGTTTGCTGCTCATCTTGAAAACAGTCGCCATTATTGAAAGCCACTCTTGTCTTCCTTTTCTCCTTTTTAGTTTTTCATTAGCTGTGCTGTAAATAAACAAAATGAATCGGAAAACAAACTTTGCCAAACAGAATAACAAAGTTTGGTTTGTGAAAACCTCAAAAATAGATTTGATTTTTTTTAGAATCTTTCATTATTTTAGTTAAATGTATCTTGAAAATGTCCTCTTATTTTCTACAGTCAAATACAGCCATTATTGATTTTTAATTTTATATTTTCATCCATATTATTTTCATTTTCTGCCATTTTGGAGGCACATTGAAGCTTCAGATACTTTATATTTCATATTATACAAAGCAAATTATTCATATCAAAAGGTGATTTTTAAGGTGGAAATCCAGAGTTAAATTGTCTCTACTGTACGCTGTTATCTGCAACTCTGATTGATAAATCACAACATCATCCAGTCAGACTATTTGCTGCTGTTTCAAAAAACGTAGCTACTTCTTATCTGTACACTTAATTCAAAATTCATGAATTGTGTGAAATAATTTTTTTCTTTGCTATGTAGTCTACAATAAGTAATAGAATGTATCGTCAGCAGGTGATTATCTTGGAATTAATCCCAGTATCCCTTACACAGGGATGATAATTGATTGCATGCATTATTTTTGTGGGTTTATGATGTGTAAATAAATTTTATATAAAAATAATAGAATCTCCCACCATATGTGGCGTTGCTAAGTGGAGGCTAGCAAAGTGTGTCAGCATCAGAGAGGATATCTAGAATTACATAGGAATGAATAGGTTGATTTTGTTTTATGCACCAGTTTGCAATAAATGGCAACGCAAATTTGATTTATTTAATTTAGTTTAATTTCAAAAGTATTGATATAATATCAGAGGTCAACGCAAGGAGATGAGATAGATAGATAGATAGATAGATAGATAGATAGATAGATAGATAGATAGATAGATAGATAGATAGATAGATAGATCCTACTGAGAAACTCAGGGTGGTTTCATCGAGCCAGACGTGAGTGAGAATCTGTTTTTCTGAGGCCAACATGGACGGTGAACTTAAATCACTAAATAAATGAGGATGAAATAAAGAAAATCAACAATAACAGAGCTTATTTTAAGGTTAAGAATTTATGGTCACCTCAAAATGTATTGTTTATATTTACAAATTCCAGTTTTAATAAAAGTATTTTATTTTGATACATTTATAACAGGGGATGTTTGAAGGTGGAACAAAGTGTTTTTTTTGCCCATCCTTGCCTTTAGTAACAGTTAAGGTGAGGGAGGCTAATTAACACCAAGGTCAGAGCGGATTGGACTTAATTTTATGACTGTGATTATGTTTTCACAAATCAGCAGACAGCTGCAGAGATGTAAAGTGATATTTCTGTTGATTAGTAACACGGAGCAGAGAATGACGTTATTATGTAACCTGCAGTGCTGGCACCAAGCATTCATTAAAGCCTCACACTGCTTTGTGTGTGTGTGTGTGTGTGTGTTTGTGTGTGGGTACTTTGAGGGTTAGAGCACCATTGCATGTGACTCCCAGTTGATCGAATGCCCCTGTCAGTACTTATCAGTGTTTCCTGTGCATTTGTTTTTGTGTGTGTGTGTGTGTTTAGTCAGCAGTGATGGGTGGATGCATTGAAACACACATATTGTCTGTGTACACCCTTCAGATAATACTTATCACCCCTCGATCTGCTCCTGACAGTTGAAGTTGTGCAACAGAAAAACATGTTGTTCTGTTCTTTTCTGAGGAAGAAAAACAAAGAAAAAAAACAGTTTTTCACAACTATGTCATCATCAATTTGTTCGGAATCCATTAAATGACAAACTGTTCCTTGTGACATGGTGTAAATGTCATAGGAAAACACTTTCTGGGGCAACGGTGACCAAATGTGTAGCTCACTAAACCTAACTTCACTGAAATTATCTTAATTTCACTGAAATGAAAATTGATTTTACGAGATTTTACCTTTTTCCAAAAGGCATGTTTATCTCTTGCTGTGTTGTGCATAACTTCTATCTCTATACTGTTGAAGAAATATCAACAAAGAAGAGTCCATTAAAATGCCCTGCTGAGCTTGTAAGTGACATGCTGTGACCTAATTAGGATGTAAATGTTTGTGTAAATCATGAAATTTTGTAAAATCATTAGCGCAGCTCTTTATCTTAGTAGGCTGGGACAGAAGAATGTCTGTTCTTTTATGTGTAGGGATGTAGTTAGAGGCTTGTGTTTTTGTTGAAGGTTAAAAGCAGCCTGTGGGGACGGAGCTGTTGATGAGCCAGTAACAGCGTCACTATCTCCCTGTCTAATTTAACTTGGCTTTTTAATGATCTGCCCCCTCCGTGTTGGTCTGCCTTTCTGCAGACCCCCACCTAGGCTGCTCTGTCCTCTACTTTGATGACCCTGAATTAGGCAAAATACTGTCAGTCAGACTTATGACCACCCAGTTAGGGACATTTCAGTTTATTACACCGCTGTAGCACCACTGATAATATAAATGCAGGATTACTCAGAGTTGATTATCTGTTTATCACTATGATCATAGTGATCATATGACCAAAATAGTTTTTTCCATCTCTTCTTTCTATTTTTTTTGTATCTCTTCATGCAATTCATACAATAGAACGCCTGGCCAAACAACCCAGCCTTGGTGGAGGTAAGCTCTGTCTGAGGGACTTCTAATTTAGTTAGTTTTTTGAACCACTCTGCTCGCCAGGGTTGGATTCTTCACATTTTAATTTCTTCAGAATAAGATTTTCCCCAGAATCCATTTGGTCTCAGACAATGATGTCATATCGGCTGAAGGGAATTTTTGAAGAAAATCAGTCATGATTGGCAGGAGTGTGTCGAGTTGTAAAGAGATGATTTTGGAAGCCTCTGAATAGGGGTTTTCTTTCGCTCCTGCACTACAAGTGTGGGATTTGTGGAGCTATGAACTCTCTGAGTGCTTAATATCACAGTCAAAGTTCTGATAACACAACTGACAGCTTAGTTATTGCAGGGCTCTGAGTGTGTGTGTGTGTGTGTGTGTGTGTGTGCTTGTGGAAACCTGTAGTGAGTGCTTAGTGTCTTTGATTGGTGTACACAGTATGCGGTACTATGAATCAGTCTGGAGTATCTGGCTGTATGGATTTATCTGTCAACTTCTGGACCATCACAAACCTTTTCAACAGGCATCTGCAAGACTCAGTGGGTGGAGAACAGATTTGATTTGATCAGTCTTTGTGTGGCAGGGGGTTGTTGTCACGGCAACGGGTAAAGTAGATGTTGTGATTGGTTGTGACGGTCAAAAAATAAGCCAAGTGGGGGGTGTATTTAAGTATCGGATGAACCTTTAGATTGTGTGTAGCATCGATATGTCGGCGCGTTTGTGTTACATTTACTAATTTCTCTGCTTTTCCGGGTGATAGACACAACTTCACTTTTTTAGTTTTAAAGAAAACACACACACATTGTATTTGCACAAAATTTCTTTCATGTGGAGTGAGGTGAGGTGGTGAGGTTTGCCACTCTTTCCACACAGCATGTGCCCCACATTTCATAGTGTTACAGGTAATAAAAGTTTAATCGTTCTCAGTACAAACAGCGATAATCTCTGTTATCTTGGTTACAAGTCAGAAGATTAACGTTAATGGCTCAGTAAAACCACATGTAAAAGAAGGCACACGTGTACACTAAGCGAGGCTAAATAATGGTCAACCCAGTGTCATCCAAGGTATTGTTTAACTTTCAGCCATGATTCTTCAGAAATAATCAGGTATTTTGCTACTCTGGTGTTTCTGTGAAAGTATTTCAGTATCACTCAGTCAATCACACACACTCAAACAGAGACACACACACACACACACAGGCCACACATATGCACATCCAATGTTCCATCAATATCAGATGAAGCTGCTAAGCGTTTGCTCACATGTTCACATGTTTTAGACGGAAACGGGCCCCTCCCCCTGCTCCATGCTGACATGTTGTGGTATAATGTTAACATACTCAATCAGAGGTCACTGCTTTATGTTTCATGAAGATGTGACTTTGATCTAAAGTTGCACTTGAGCAAATCAGACCGTTGGGGGTTTGTTGGAAGGTGTTTTGTCCATTTTTGATGGAGCTAGGCCAGCTCCCCCTGCCTGCAGTCTTTGTGCTTAATGAAACTGAACATGTGCCTGACCACAGAGATGGAAGTGATATCAACCTCCTTCACATCTCACGCAGGGAGATGAGATCCAGAAGCAAAAGATGTTACAAATAGATCTATTAATGCTTTCAGGATATTTGTAAATGGATTTCTTGCAGCAGGGGTAAACCACAAGAACAGTTCACTTGAGGACTCCAAAATAATCAGTGCAGCCACATTATAAACATTTCTAATATAAATTAGTTTTCTAATTAATATCTGCACAACATTTTATAATGAGAAAACAAAACAGGTTGTTACCTTTTCTCCAAGCTGAAATACCACATTTGCATACATATTGCATGGAAGAGGAGAGGTGGCATTCTGTGTTAATAGAAATGAGGTGGCCGCAAGATAAGAACGCAAGGGAACTGGAAAATAAGATTTAGGCCATAGATCCTGGCTGCACTTCAGCAGGGTGCTCAGATGTTGTTGTTAAATCATCTGGCTCTGCAACTACACATAAGTACACATTAGATCTTGCATTTAAGGCGGTATACGCTAATAATTTATGAAGTCACTCCTGAACTCCGGACTACGGGAGTCACTGGACTCGGGGCACTAGTGCTGCTTCACCAGGCACATACAGATCATATAATCACGCATGACTTTATACTTTGTTAAGCCCATTTGACGGTGAACACAGCCAGGGTGTGATGCTACCAGTCTGAGCTACGTGGAGCTCAGACTTTTTATCCCAGAAGTCCACATTCTGGCCACCAATGGACATTCGAGGACATGTCCAGAAGCCTCTTCGTCTTAGTTGTGTGTCATTGTCCCGATCCTTTACCTCGGTCTGAGGTTCTGGATGCTTTATCTTCCTACTTTCATAATTCTTTCATGGCTTATTGCCTGTGTGTAATAGTTATAGTGAATAAAAGGTCTAGGATGTCATAAAGAGCTGAATTATGTCAATTTGACACGAGACCGGAAATACTGAATATCATAACTGTTCAAAGGACTTTGCAGAGTTGAGAATAGGTACTATAATTAGGGGACTGGGTGCCTCTCTGGTTTTTCACAGTTTACATCAAACCATAAAGCAGCATATTGAAAGGCTTTTCTATGGAAGGGAAACATGAATGGATTTACAATAAACATTGATCAGCATGAGGTCCCGGAGGAGGACAAGCAGACCCACTCAAACGTCATGAGTCACATGTAAAAGCTTCTACAGGGCATTCCCCATGGCTGATGAATCGTTTTTGAAAACAGGAGGATGTCGGTAAGATGATAACCGAGAGACGGTGTGAGGATGCCTAAAGGGGACGCAGTCATTCACTTCCTGTTTTCACAAAGAGTCTTCGTTCCCTGGCTTGCTTGTCTGAATTATCCACCAAACTAAAAACCCTAAAAAAAAATCAACAATGACCCTCACTGTGCTCTCCTTGTTACCAAGAAGTTATTTTGTTCTATCTGTGTAAAATTAATTTAGGTAATTTGTTTACAGAAGTAGTAATTGAGTGGAATATTAGTTGAGGATAAGAATGACACTGTTAAATAAACTCTTAACCTTGTTTTCTTTTCTCTCAGAGTTCTTTGGTGAATTATAAGTTAAAATGTTGAATATATAGAAATAATAGACAAGCTACATTTATGTTTGAATAAATGGATGAGGGGTTGATAATGTGTTAATGTGTGCCATCTTTCAGTCTTTCTTGTTTGCTGTAAGCGAGCAGCAGCTTTAAGATAAACTCTCACAAATTCCCATTTTAATCCTCACCGATCAAGCCTATAGGATTATTCTGTGTGTCATTGTTGTGTTAAAACTAGAGGAGTGTGTGTGCGTGTGTGTTTGTGTTTGTGCTCTAGTCCTTCATCTCATAGCAACAGATTTGTAAACCTTTAAGCTCCCATGTGACTTTGTGACTTCCAATGCATCAGACTTTTCATGTTGGTCTTTTACATGTGGATTACTGTATGTCATCCACGTTTCTTTGTCATAGTGTGTGTGTGTGTGTGTGTGTGACTCTTATCACCATGCTCCAAACAACTGTCAGCAGCTTTGTGAAATTGTTTCCACACACTCATCATTTCCAGCCCATTTCCGCACACGTTCATTTATTCACTGCACTTGGCCCCTATAAAAAAGCATCCAATAACTCCTAAGGTCCTCAATTATTCTGATAGACAGATAGATAGATAGATAGATAGATAGACGGATAGACGGATAGACGGATGGACGGATGGACGGATGGACGGATGGATGGATAGATATGCCGAACGGTAGGAATGATTTCCTGAACCGTTCTTTGTGACAGCGCAGTTGTAACAGTCTTTTGGAGTAGGAGCTCTGCTGGCTCGTAGTGTGTCATGGAGGGGATGAGAGGGATTGTCCATGATGGAGAGCAGTTTGTTCAGTGACCTCCTGTCCCTCACTGACTCAAATGTCTCCAGGTTCTGTCCTACGATGGTCCCGGCCTTACGTATTAGTTTGTTGATCCCGTTGGTGTCTCTGGCACTGATGTTGCTCCCCCAGCAGACCACAGCACCGTAGATGGCACTCGCAACCACAGACTGGAAGAAGATCTCCAGCATCTTGCTGCACACATTGAAGGATCTGAGCTTCCTCAGGAAATAGAGTCTGCTCATCCCCTTCTTGTACGCAGCGTTGGCATTTGTACTCCAGTCCAGTCCTGTCGTTCAGGTGGACACCCAAGTACCCGTACTGCTCCACCACTCCAACCTCCTCACCCCTCATGACGACTGGTTCGATCGCAGTTTTCTTCCTCCTGAAGTCGACCACCATCTCCTTGGTCTTGTCAACATTCAGGAGCAAGTGATTCCTGCTGCTCCGGTCCACAAAGTTTGCCACCAGTTCCCTGTACTCCGAGTCCTGTCCCTCTCTAATAAACCCCACCACTGCAGAGTCATCAGAGAACTTCTGCAGGTGGCATGATTCCGAGTTGTACCTGAAATCTGAGGTGTACAGAGTGAACAGGAAAGGAGACAGGACAGTCCCCTGTGGTGCTCCTGTGTTACTGACCACCACGTCGGACAGGTGACTCCCCACTGGGGCCTGTCTTACATGAGGTCCCAGATGGGCCAGGACCAGTCTCTCCAATACCTTCATGACGTCACACATCAATACAATATTTGCGTTTAACATAAAGCATTTTTAAAAGATTTGGACAATGATTTGTTGAGAAGACTTATATAAAGGTTTAAAACAAACAGCAGTTGCATAGAATATAAACAAATCTCAGTACCAACTACATAAATGCATTCATTCCACCTGGTGGAAGTCGGACCTCACTCTGTCATTATTGTTCCTAGGAAAACCCTTTTAGGCATGTATTACACATGTTGTACTGCATACCTGCCGTATTAATTCATTCAAAATGAGCTCTGCGCACATTAACAGTAATATTATGAACAGTGAAAATGTTAAGACTATAAATAAAAACAAAAGGACTGTGCCTCACCCATTCATTCCAGCAATGTCACAACAAGAAAAATACATTTGACACATCAACCCAACACAAGACAGCTACAAAGGGATTTGTTCTATGCAAGTTCAGACGTGCAACAAACAAATAATATACAGAAAGTACAGCCATGAGCCGGTGCTACAGAAGAACTGTGTTTACGGAGGCACATCTGTGTGAGGCTATTGGCTGATATGGCTCCTGTGTATATATGTAACTTTATCTGTTATTGCTATTCAAGCTGTTGGTTTAGGGATTTTAGAACCAAAATTAATTTCCTCCATCTGCTCCAACAATAGGAGTGAGATTGAAAGCACCAAAGGTGAAATGCAAACATATTCTCATTTGTGTTTCCTCTGACCATCATTTGTGTTTCCTCTGACCAATGGGCTCACAGGCTGATGGACCTGGGGACAAAGTCAGATATGCAGACAGCCATTATACAATATGTAGTTACTTAGGGTACAGATCCTTGGACTATACTTGGACCAGCTAAATACCTGTGTACTATTTACTACAAAATACTGCCCAAAGAATCCAGAGGTAAGTGTTTTTTGGTGAGGAGGTACTTTTATAACACTAACAATAATACTAATAATATTTTATTTGTATAGCATGTTCCATACACTGTAGCTGAAAAAGACAATTTAGAGAAAAGTATTAAAACATAGAAGGTTGAATAATACCAGTTAAGATACATAAAAATAAAACAAAATAAAAATACAGAGATTTTTTCAGATGAGATAAATACAATTAATAAAATAAAACATTAAATTAAAGTAATTAACAACAAACTGATATGTATTTACGTGTCCTGATAGTAATCTTCAGCAACGCTTTACTTTAGTTGGTAGAACTAGAATCAGGCATCAAGTACCGAACAACAAAGTAGACGTCAACAGTACAAATACAAATTAACACAAATGAATAAAAGATTCATGCGGTGTTTGACCAGAATTTGCCTTTCCTTTTTTTAGTACTTTATTAATACTACATTACATATTTTTATTATTTATTTCAAATATCCCCAATGTGGGATGAATAAAGTTCATTACGTAACAAACGGAACAAGAGGTCATTTCCACGTGATCATCATCATCATCAACAATATGTCCGTCAAAGTAAGTAGCCCGAGAACATACAAACTTAAATAAATGTTGTCCAGTAGAATATATTGCATCTTTTAATAGAAATGAATGTCTAAGTGTTTGAAGCGGAAGCAGAAGTACATTCAGGAACGTTTCTGTATTTGTTATGGATGAGTTGGCAAGCGGGCCCATCGATTGCGCGTTAGCAATGTTAGCACGTTTAGCATTTGAGATTTTTTTTTTGTGTAAAGTTAAAGCTCGGAATGTTTTGTCATGTCAATGATGCCGTGATTTGTAAAATTGATCTTTCACATGGAGGTTTTGAAAATGTTTCAGCTTTCAATCCAATGCAGTGATGATGGAATTCCTGGTGTCATTGTGTACGGTGCTGAGACCTTCCCTCTGACGTTTCCACAAGTGAGTTTTAAACCAGCAAAAATGCATAATCACAGTCAAATTACATCATGATCTTAAATCATAAGATCTTGAATTTTGACTTTTTGTTGCTCCTTGCAGGAGCCGTCTACCCGTGAAGACAATGCGCACTGTCCTCATCAAGTATTTGAGAGGTTGATGCAATTCAAGCATTTGTTTCATTTGCAACATTGTGAATAAATATCATTTTTATCATTGACATAGAACTCACATTTGACAACTGATCAGATATTCAATTTATTCAATTTCCGATGCAGCAGTGTGAGACCATCCGGTTCGGACATGGATGATGAAACTCCGATGGACATAGATCCTTAGGCCTGTAGTCGGCCTTCAGGATCTTTTGTGGTAAGTTTCAGTGCCACAGCAGACTACAGACTGTTGGGGCATAAACCTAAACCTAAAAAAATACCCAAAATAAACCTACTGATGTGATTGTTGTCACCTAGCACCATCTTACCTCGTCTCACAAGTCCCCTGGAGGCCTGCTTATGCAAAACATGTGTAGGCCACTACAAGAGGAGGCAGGGAACATCTGGGGGGACAGTTTGACTGACTCAGACCTGATTCATCCCATTCTGTCAACCGGACCTCCACATCACCTGCACCTACAAATATAAGCATTAATGAATGAATTTTAATTTGGTTTAATCGAATTGAATGTTTTAAATACAATCTCAAAATTACACAGGCACCAATGATGGAAATAAATGATTTTCTTGAGCCTTATTGTCTGTGTGATATGTCGTTCTTGTGTCCATGTTATACCTTTATCGTACCATAATTGAAAACATATCATGTGAAACAGCTGTTAGTCATTTGTAATGCTAATAGTCTTGTGTTAAGAACATTTTTTTTTTTTTTTTTTTTTTGTAAGAGTAGGCTATAGAGTTATGATTCAGTGTGTCCAAAATTCAACTAACAGGTTTCAGTGATGAAAAAAACGTAGAAACTGAGATCAGCCAGGTGGACTCAGCCCCCCCAGG